>CM065366.1:1657500-1885000 GCA_033032245.1 Poecilia picta
CACTTTGATCTCGGGGCTTCCAGTCCATATTCTGCACAGATGTTCCTGTACACTATGGCGCCACCTGGTTATGTCGTTCCATGTTCGCTTTCCCTGCCAGCATCTTGCACCCTGCTGTTATGTGCTGGACTGTCTCAGGGTCTCCTTGCACAACCTACACCTTGGGTCTTGTCTGGTGTGGTAGATCTGAGCCTCTTGCTCTGGTGTTTAGGGCCTGTTCCTGTGCAGCCAGGATGAGCCTCTGCTGTCCTTGAGTCCAGCTTTGTCCAGCCATTGGTAGGATTTCCTGATATCAGCCACTTCAGTTATTTGTCGGTGGTACATCCCATGTAGGGGCTTGTTCTCCCATGATGGAACCTCTAGCCCCTCATCCTCTGTTCCCCATTGCCTGAGACATTTGCTGAGCATATCGTCCGTTGAGGCTTTGTCCTTGATGTATTTATGGATCTTGGATGTTTCATCCTGGACAGTGGCTCTCACACTCGCTAGTCCTCTGCCTCCTTCCTTATGGCTCGTGTTCAGTCTCAGGGTGCTGGATTTGGGGTGGAACCTCCATGCATGGTTAGTAACTTCCGAGTCTTAACATCCGTGGCCTTTATCTCTTCCATTGGCCAGCTAATTATTCCTGCAGGGTATCTGATTACTGGTAAGGCATAGCTGTTTATTGCACAGATCTTGTTCTTGCCATTGAGCTGGCTTCTCAGGACTAATATATATATATATATATATATATATAATATTGCTTCTTTGTGTTCTTAAGAGTTTCTGTGCTGATGAATTTTTTTGCAAAGCGATAAAAACTGGTAGCTCTTGAATTGCTTCAAAATAAAGCTGTATTTCCTCCTTCAGCCCACTGGCTGCAATGTTGACATCTTGAGATGTCATGAGACCTAAATCCTGAACATCATGGCATGTAAAGTTCCATCTTGGTCGTTAATCACCTGTTGTACATCCTTCCCATCTCTATCTCTCTGCCTCGCCAACCTGTATAAGTCCTTCTCTCCCTCCTTACTTTCCACCCTATTACACAAATCAGTGCATGCATCTTGTTTGGCCTTAGCTATCTCTACCTTCACTTTATGCTGCATCTCATTGTACTCTTGGTGAATCTCTTCAGTCCTCACATTGTCCCACTTCTTCTTGGCTGCTCTCTGTACCCATATTTGCACTTCCTTATTCCACCACCATGTCTTCTTGTCAACTTTCCTTCCAGAAAACATACCTAGTACTCTCTTACCTGTCTCCCTAATAGCATGACCAGTAGTTGGCCAGTCATCTGGAAGCATGTTCTGGTCACCCAGAGCTCGTCTCAAATCCTCCCTGAAAGTCACACAACATTCTTCATTTTTCAGCTTCCACTACTTTGTCCTCGGTTCTTCCTTTGCCCTCTTCACCTTTCTCACCTTCAGAGTCATTCTACACACCACCATCCTGTGTGGTTTAGCTACATTCCCACCTACCACCACTTTGCAGTCACTGAATTCCTTCAGATTGTCTCGTCTACATAAGATGTAGTACTCCTACCTCTGCTCTTGTATGCCACCCTGTGTTCCTGTCTATTTTGGAAGAAAGTATTCACTACAGCCATTTCCATCCTCTTTGCAAAATCTACCATAATCTGTCCTTCTGCATTCCTGTTCTGGATGCCAAACCTGCCCATCACTTCCTCATCACCTGTTCCCTGCTCTTACATGTCCATTAAAATCTGCCCCAATCACCACACTATCCCCTTTGTGGATATTTTGCATCACTTCATCTAACTCACTCCAGAATTTCTCCTTCTCTTCTAACTCACATTCAACCTGTGAGGCATAAACACTAACAACATTGAGCATAACACCTTCAGTTTGTAACTTCAGGCTCATTAACCTACCTGACACTTATTTCATATCCAGAACATTCCTGATCAACTCTTTTACGGTAATCTCTACATCATTTCTCTTCTTGTCCACACCATAGAAGAACAGCTTGAACCCTGCTCCTAGACTTCTAGCCTTGCTGCCTTTCCACCTGGTCTCCTGGACACACAATATGTCCACCTTTCTCCTCTGTGTCATGCCAGCCAACTCCTTAGCTTTCCCTCTCATAGTTCCAACATTCAAAGTTGCTACTCTCAGTTCTACATTCTTACATTTTCTCTTCTCTCTCTGCCTACGAACATGTCTTCCTCCCTTTCTTCTTTGCTGACCTACAGTACTCCAATTTCCACTGTTACCTTGTTGGTCACCAGCACCAATGGCGATCATTGTTAACCCGGGCCTCAACCAATCCGGCATACTGGAGACCATATTCTTGATTCACATGTCAGATTTGACAGATTTTTTACGCCGGATGCCCTTCCTGATGCAACCTTCTGCATTTACCCGGGTTTGGGACCGGCACAAAAGACACAAAATGACCCCCTTTGTGGCTGCATTTCTAATAAAACGCGTATTAAACTAATTTGTAAAGTATTTGAAGTGACAAAACGTAATGTTTACTGCAACTTTCTGACCTCCAGAAAGCCCATCAGGCTCAGCATCAAAACAATAAAATGTGTGTTTGAACTAGTGTTATCAGTGAATTAAAAAATTTAATCAGATTAATCACAGTCTGGCGTTAGTGATTAATTGTTTAATCACTAACTTTGTAAGTTTGAAATATAAATATGCACGAAGTTGTGCAAGCCCTTCTTGCCGCACTCCAACCAATTAAAATGCAAGCAGTTATTTGATTTTTTTTTTTTTTTTTTGCAGCAGAAAGCAGGTGTAGTCTCCCAGGACTCACCAGCAGCTAAGGGAAACTTACTCCTCTACACATTCATGCAGATAGTAGCAGACTTGATTAGGAGACTACTGAAAGATAAAAATTTATTTTATTTTCTAGTTTTTGGGTGCCCCATTCCTTCCTGATGCAGTCCTGAACAATCGCACAAGCAAAATAAATATTCTTTTGTGGATAGCACACCAAAACAGTTTTGTTTTCTGCTACTAAAACATTTTTAAATCACCTAATTGTCTTGTTGTTGGTATCCCTTTTAGCAATGATGTTGCATGGCTTCAAGAGCAGTAAGCAGGATTTCACTTTTGGATCATGGAAGGTGACGGCGGCAAAAAACCACATCATGAAATCTAAAGACATTGAACGGTATGTGTCTCTAAACTTTAATGGAATTTTTTCACACTTATTACACTGTGATAACATAGGACACCTTTTCCTTTTCCTTTGAAGATGGTACCACATGCCCTGGTAAAATAAATATTTAATATATCAACATTTTTCTCAATTTGAATACATCTATTCAAAATAGAGTACATTTTCTGTTGACAGAACATAAAATGTACTCCAGGGGTTGGCAACACCCCTAGTCACCTACACACAAAACAATTTAATCATAATAATCAAACCTGTCCACAAATTTAGTTATGGATAAAAAACTGAGATATAGTTATGAAATGCACTTCCTGAAATATATTAATTACTTTGTGAAAATTTCCTTTTTGATACTGAGAACTTAAAGATGTTTCCTATATAGATTGTCTCTCACTCCATCTCTTCCTTTCTATCTATCTACCTACTGGCACTTTTAAAAGTCCATTCAAAGTGCCAACTTTTGTTTTGTATGATTTGGTAAATTATGATAATTTAATGCAAAGTTCGCATTTTTAATGGACTCATTACTTACTGAATGACACTTCATGACAACTGTCAAAAGCATTCATAAAGATTTCTTTATGTTCATGATGGATGTTGTCATTTTTATGACAGTGTCATGTCAGTCTTATGCACACCCCTTCAAATAAAGCGTTACCCCAACATCTATGTTTTCACCATTTCCTACATGTTCAACCAGTTTAACATCAAAGAAGGTTGTAACTTCTATTGTATAACATCTTCCAAATAAAAGTGCTGTGCAAGACAGATTCTAGATCGATCACAGGTGTCAAACTGCAGTCCTCAAGGGCCACTGCCCTGCAACTTTTAGAAGTGCCTCTGCTGCACCACACCTGAATACAATAACTAGGTCATTAGCAAGGCTCTGGAGAATTTGCTAATGACAAGGAGGAGATAATGAAGCCATTTCATTCCAGTGTTTTGTACTTGTGACACATCTAAAAACTGCAGGACAGCGGCCCTCGAGGACTGGAGTTTGACACCTCTGTAGATGGTTAACATAGCCATGTATATATACACACAGACGCACTCATTCCCTTATTTTCTAATGAATATTGCAATGAATGAATTGCATATTGCTGTGTGCCCATCAAAGCTGTGGCTACATCAAAATTTATTAGGAATGAGAAATGTTACTTTTTATTTTTTGCCTGGCCAGATTAGCAGATGAACTGAACATGCCTTCACTCCCAGAGATGTTGTATGGGGATAATGTTCTGCGGATCCAACACACAGACCACTACGGCATTGAATTTAATGCTATTGATGCTCTCAAGACAGTCAACAACATGGAAGATACTGTGAAAGTGGCCTGTGCTCAAGAATGGCAGGAGAGCAGGTAAGACACACAAACATGCCAACATACACTGAACATAGTCATGTAATTGATTTATGGTAAAAGCAACATCTTATACTGCATATCCAGCTTCTTAAGTACCAAGTGAAATACTGCCTTCTAAAATCTTGGTTCATGGTGTTTTGGGATCAACCAATCAAACCAAAACAAACTAATCTGAACTACCTTTCTACTTTTTTGTCTGGCATTCAAGAAACATGTTTTTACTGTGCACATGAGAGTAAAACGTTTAACTTGAATTAATAACAAAGTCCAACGCTAAAGGGTTAACACTGTAGCAACCTTAAGCTCAATCTACATGAGCTACAATCATACATTCATTCCTTCACTTGTTAAATTTAATAAAATATTACTTGAGCTAATAAATACAACTGCTTTAGAATGTTGACTATATCCTCTTTTATACGTTTATTTGGAAAGCAAACAAATGTATTAGTGAAATCTGAGAGAAGGGGAGTTGGTCAATTGGCCAACCTAAAAAGCAATAAATTATAATTGCAGTTTATTAATTTCTATTTGTGAACAAACAGAGCTAAAACTCAAAGATTAAACTCAGCATTATACTGTAGCTATAGTAACAAAACAATCTAACTATGAATATTGTTCTTTGAACTTTTACAAAGTAAACTTACCAGCTCCTGTTAATAAGATCTTATGCTAATGTTAAACAATTTAAAATCTGTTAATTTATTTATGCTGAAACAATTAAATCAAATTTAGCAGCATTAATAATCTCAATAAATAAACACTACATTTGTATATCTGTAGCCTGTGTTAAAATGCTATCTAAACCCACAACTAGTCTTAATAAATAAAAAAATACAATTAAAGAGTCAGGTGACGCGCTCGACATGATGGCTGCCTAGGGGCGTCCCGCACGACCCCTCATAACGCATTTTGCATGTGAATCAGGCAGGGAGCCGAGGAATCAGCGTCAAGTATTAAGTGTTATCTCTAAACTAGTGGTAAGATGTCTAAGTCGACCAGAAACTCAGTCAAACCCAGTGCAGCTGGAGGAGGAACCAAATGTGGCGAGGTTGTTACTGCTAACCCTGCTAACCTGGCTCAGGATCAGGCTAACAGGGCCTCGTCCTCTGATAGTATGAACAGAGAGCTTGCAGAGGTTACTGGCAAGGTAGCCAAGGAACTTGCTAAGCTTTTCACTGTTATTGCGGAAAAGTCTGAAAGCCATTACAAGAAACTTGAAGAAACACGAATCACAACTACTGCAACTGAGAGGAGAATTGCTAAGATCTTGTGAGAAATTCTGTTCCCCCATGAAAATCTGTTCCCCCTGTGTCGGAACACGCATTGCAACCAGAGCGGTGGATCCGACAGATCTGACCATTTCCACTGTGCTTCTGATCGATTTCTCAGTAAAAACTACTCATATAATCATGTCAATGTTGTAACTTTCAGTTTAATCGGCAGCTATCAAAATAAAAATACATACATAAATAAAAGAGGTCTTGTGTGGAGGTTTTTTTTACGCTGTTTTGTGTTATTTTAAAAGCGAAGAAAATCAATCTTTTTTTCAGCTTTTGTCTCGTAAGCCTGACAAATAAGTCAGTCAACAAACACAGGTTTCCAACACGTAGTGTGCATTTATAATTTTTCATTTCTGATAAAAGAGGAGGGAAGCTGGCCGATAGCAGGGCACAAAAATAAAGACTATTGTCCAAAATATTAAATATTGACCAAAAGTTTACACTCTGATCCTTAAAAGATCAGAGTGTAAACTTTTGGTCAATCCCATTCTAATGTAAAATATGACAGATTACTGGATTAAGGAAATGTCTGTAGTATGCCATCACACATAATTTTTGAGAATTTGGAAACAGTTGCTTTTTATTTCCCAAAGTTATGGGGGAGAAGGAGAGAGAATGGATATTTCAGATGCCTGAAATAATGTGTTCCCCCTCTATAAAATGGAAACAAATTACCGAGGGGAATCCCAAACAGCTGAAGCGGAGCAACGCTTAACCTGGCGGCGGGGCTAGCAAATCAGAAAGCATGGATTCTCCACCTGCTTTCTGAGGGGAAATTACCGAGGGGAATCCCAAACAGCTGAAACGCTAAGCCTGGCAGCGGGGCTAGCAAAGCATGGCGGGCCGCCATGCTTGTAATACACTGGGGGAAACCCTGGAACCTTCAGAATACAAAAATTATCAACCTATTAGCTTAACATCATATGATAGTAAAATATTATCAAAAATCCTCGCTAATCGTTTGGGCCGAGTACTAACCTCATTAATTCATCAGGATCAAGTTGAATTTATATGTTCTCGCATCTCAGCTGACAATATTAGAAGACTAAGAGACATTATGTGGGCAGTTCGGGAAAGTCCGACACCTGTGGTTGCTTTGTCGTTGAATGCAGAAAAGGCATTCGACAGAGTTGAGTGGCAATATCTGTTTCTAACTTTGGAAAGCTTTGGCTTTAGTGAAACCTTTATAGACTGGATTTGGCTTATGCCTGGCCAACGGCATTTGTGCTAACAAATGGGGTAATTGGCCAACCATTCGAACTTAAAAGAGGGACCAGACAGGGGGACCCCCTGTCTCCTCTACTCTTTGCATTAGCCTTAGAACCGTTAGCGGCTGCTATTTGGAAAGAGGTTAATTTTCCTGGTATTACTATAGGATATAGTTGTATGCTGATGATATTCTTCTTTTTATGTCAGACCCGGCAAAGACATTTGCTGGTTAAAACGTATGGTTCCCCCATCATCTATCCCTTCTCTCACTCATTGGTATAGGTCACTGGGGCAGCTTGACTATTAAATAGGGTGCACAACAGGAAGTGGTGCCGCTACTTGTCATACATGGGATAAATGGCATTTCCAGCTCGGACATAATTAGACTAGAGGAATTTACGGTTAATGCTGCAATTATCTGTATGTATCGGGGTTTATAGGGCAGTTTTATTTTATGTTATATTGTGTATGTCTAGGTTCAGTTGATGTTTATGCATCTTGTCTTTTTTCTCTATTCTCATTGTAATTTTTTTTTATTATTTATTTATTTTATTTATTAGAGATGTGCCGATCAGGTTTTTTCCTGCCAATACCGATTCCAATCACATAATTATTTTTTTAATAATAAGCACTACCGGTTACATTATGTGGAAAAAGGAACCATGAATTCACCTTAATTTAGACAAAAACTTGTTTTTAATAACTTTTTCCAAGAAAAAAACAAAACAGGCATTGTGCAAATTGTACTGCTATCGGTAATATTATCTTTAACAGACTGAAAACATAGAAAGGTTCAGAAGAGGCTAAATAATGAAAAGAACCAAAATAAAACCTCAACATTGCCAAAATATTCAAGTATAAAACTTAACATTCAAAGCCAAATACAGGTTCCATTACAATAAACCAGTGGTCCCTAAACTACGGCCCGCAGGCCGGATTCGGCCCGTCTCCACATTTGATCCGGCCCTCTGAACAATACCAGAGAGCATTTAGATTTTTTTTCCATTACCGTATTTTTCCGCTGCTGCTTTTTTTTTTTTTAAAGCTTTGAACCATGTGGCTTATTCATCTTTAGCATGAAGTGAATCATTGGAAGTCAAAATTGGAAATAAAAGATGAAAGCGCCAATTAAAACGGAATTAGGTTTTAATAGGGAATTGAAATTTGAGAATGTTGTTGATCAGTTAAATAGCATTGAGGGGAAAAAGAAGATTTTTTGTTTTTTTAAATTATACTGGGATCATTATGAGAATTTGATCGATTTTTGTCGTCGTTTCATCGGATCTGCGGCCGTATGTCTTGGACACTCGGGTAAAGAGAGGGGCGGAGCTGTCCACTGACCACTACCTGGTGGTGAGTTGGCTCCGGTGGTGGGGAGGAAGCCGGTCAGACCTGGCAGCCCAAACGTGTAGTGAGGGTCTGCTTGGAACGTCTGGCGGAGTCCCCTGTGAGACGGAGCTTTAACTCTCATCTCCGGCAGAACTTCGAACACGTTCCGGGGGAGGTAGGGGACATTGAGTCTGAGTGGACCATGTTCCGTGCCTCCATTGCCGAGGCGGCTTATCGGAGCTGTGGCCGCAAGGTTGTTGGTGCCTGTCGCGGCGGCAACCCCCGAACCCGTTGGTGGACAACTTCGGTGAGGGATGCTGTCAAGCTGAAGAAGGGAGTCCTATGGGGCCTTTTTGGCCTGTGGGACTCCAGAAGCAGCTGATGGGTACCGGCGGGCGAAGCGACATGCGGCTCGGGTGGTCGCTGAGGCAAAAACTCGGGCGTAGGGGGAGTTTGGAGAGGCCATGGAGAAAGACTTCTGTACGGCTTCGAGGCGATTCCGGTCCACCATCCGGTGTCTCAGGAGGGGGAAGCAGTACAGCACCAACACTGTTTATAGTGGGGATGGTGTGCTGCTGACCTCAACTCGGGACATTGTGGGTCGGTGAGCGGAATACTTCGAAGACCTCCTCAATCCCACTAACATACCTTCTGTTCAGGAAGCTGAGCCTGTGGACTCTGGGTCGGGCTCTCCAATCTCTGGGGACGAAGTCGCCGAGGTAGTCAAAAAACTCCTCGGTGGCCTCAGGGCCCTGGGGGTGGATGAGATCCGCCCAGAGTTCCTTAAGGCTCTGGATGTTGTAGGGTTGTGTTGGCTCACACAACTCTGCAATATTGCATGGACATCGGGGGCAGTTCCTCTGGATTGGCAGACTGAGGTGGTCCCCCTGTTTAAAAAGGGGGACCGGAGGGTGAGCTCCAATTACAGAGGGGTCACACTCTTAAGCCTCCCTGGTAAGGTCTATTCAGGGGTCCTGGAGAGGAGGGTCCGTCGGATAGTCGAACCTCGGATTCAGGAAGAGCAGTGTGGTTTTCATCCTGGTCGTGGAACACTGGACCAGCTCTACACCCTCAGCAGGTCCTGGAGGGTTCTGGGAGTTTGCTCAACCAGTCTACATGTGTTTTGTGGACTTGGAGAAGGCGTTCGACCTCGGGGGGCCTTGTGGGGGGTTCTCCGGGAGTCTGGGGTACCGGGCCCTTTGATACGGGCTGTCAGGTCCCTGTATGACCGGTGTCAGAGTCTGGTCCGCATTGCCGGCAGTAAGTCGGGTTCGTTCCCGGTGAGAGTTGGACTCCGCCAAGGCTGCCCTTTGTCACAGAATTTCTGGGCGCAGCCGAGGTGTTGAGGGGATCCCTTTTGGTGACCTTAGGATCGCATCTCTGCTTTTTGCAGATGATGTGGTTCTGTTGGCTTCATCAGATCGTGATCTGCGGCTCTCGCTGGAGCGGTTCGCGGCCGAGTGTGAAGCGGCCGGGATAAGGCTCAGTGCCTCCAAATCCGAGGCCATGGTCTTGAGCCGGAAAAGGGTAGAGGTCCTTCTCCGGGTCAGGGGCGTCGTCCTGCCTCAAGTGGAGGAGTTTAAGTATCTGGGGATCTTGTTCACCAATGAGGGAAGAAGGGAGCAGGAGATCGACAGGCGGATTGGGGCAGCGTCTGCCGTGAAGCGGCGCTGTACCGGTCCGTCGTGGTGAAGAGAAGCTGAGTCAAAAAGTGAAGCTCTCGATTTACCGGTCAATCTACTTTCCCACCCTCATCTATGGTCATGAGCTTTGGGTCATGACCGAAAGAACAAGATCACAGACAAGCGGCCGAAATGGGTTTCCTCCGCAGGGTGGCTGGGCTCTCCCTTAGAGATAGGATGAGAAGCTCGGTCATCCGGGAGGGACTCAAAGTAGAGCCGCTGCTCCTCCATGTCGAGAGGAGCCAGTTGAGGCTCGGGCATCTGGTCAGGATGCCTCCTGGACGCCTCCCTGGTGAGGTGTTCCGGGCACGTCCCACCGGGAGGAGGCCCCGAGGAAGACCCAGGACACGCTGGAGGGACTATGTCTCTCGGCTGGCCTGGAAACGCCTTTGGGTTCCCCCGGAGGAGCTGGAAGAAGCCGCTGGGGAGAGGGAAGTCTGGTCCTCCCTTCTGAAGCTGCTGCCCCCGCGACCTGACCCTGGATAAGCGGAAGAAAATGGATGGATGGATGGATGGATATTAGGATCCAATAGATGGCAGTAGTGCAACAATAATGGATGCAAGCTGCTGTTGAAATCTAAAGAAGACGTGCACCCATTTTCATTTGGCACATGCTAGTAGCAACACGAAGGATGAGCACTTTTACTGTTGCAGTTACCGTTCAGAAACTACCGTAATCAGTTCAGTTAAATCTAAACTTGGCAACTTTCTCTTTTTCAACCGTAATAAATGTGATGTTTAATTGACCTGTTATGACTCAAATATTGGGTGTCCGCCCCCCTCTGCTGCTGCTGCATCGTTGTGGAAAACCTGGAGCGGCAGAGATATCTGAGGCTTATAGTCCAGAAAATATGGTATTTATTTCATAAATAGTGTTATTTCCTGGATTTTGTCTGTGAAGAACCCAGAGAGGGTTATTTGATTGTGCTTTCTTGAAAACAATACATTTTTACATGTAGGCACTCCTGCAATCGTCACACTTTTTTTGACAAACCTACACCAGCCCCCAGCAGAGAAGGGAAAAGTTATGTGGCCATCACAGGAAAAAGTTTGGGGAGCTCTGCAATAAACAATCCAGAATTACAGAATGAAAACTTCCTGATAGCATGGTGGCTAGCTGATTACTGCTAGTTCTGATTGGCTGTTTCTGACTGAGCGGAGTAATTATGCAGAGCAAGAAGGAGATCGATTATCTTTTTAGTGATTATCTGTCTCATGTTAGGACAGCAAAAGTTTTAATACGTATGTAAAATGCATTTTTTTAGGTTTAAGCTGAGGTTCGGTGTGAGAGTCACTACCAGGTGGAGCAGAAGCGGCTCCGTCTGTCAAATATTACTATAGCAGAACGTCTTACATCGCACCTTGAAGACTTAAATAATTTTGCGGGTTATTTGTTTAGCTTTCTGGCCGTCATGCTAATCCGGTTGAGTGTTTGTAGCTGTGCTGCTTTACCTGCTGTCTGATCCTCCATATGTCTTTTTTACTGCAGTGAGCCTCGATGTAGCCAAACTCCATCAAGTATGGCATTGTTTTTATGTTATATTAGATTCGTCGTGTTGATGCATTTTGACCCCTCCTTCACCCCACGTGGTTCAATTTTCTGCCGCAACACGCAAACTTCCCCATTCACTCAGTGCGTTATAGTTCCACATCGCTTAGTATTTGTTGCTATGCTGTTGCTCAGTGTGAAGGAAAGAGGAGACCAGCTGCACAGGCAGGCTGCGAAATGAGATGCAGGTGATCGGTTTGTGTGATCAGCAACAAGAGACCGTGATCGGTGATCACCGATCATACACTTTTTCACATAAATCAGCCGATTTTGATCGGTGGCCAATCAATCGGCACACCTCTATTATTATTATTATTATTATTATTATTATTATAATTTTTTTTTGTTTTGTTCAAGTAATTTCTGTTAACTGTATTGGCCTGAGGAATTCACAAGGACTAAACATTGTTTAACTGATGCTAAATTGTAATATGCTAAGTGTGGAATTAGGGTATATTTTTGTTGAAAAACCAATAAAGTTCAAGTCATAAAAAAAAAAAAAACAATTAAAATGAATATCGATTGTTTGTACCATTGTGTGTTAGCATTTTTTTGTTTGTTTTGTTTTGGAGTTTACGTCATACACCACTTCACAGCTTGTTTCACCATTTGTTGCATGTTTGCATCTGCTGGCCACCATATATCATAGATAAACGTCGTATGTAACCTCGTCAACATGATGTCATTTCAGAGCCGAGTCTGAACATGCCCAAGAAGTACTGAGGCCTTTCGACTGGACGTTCACCACAGATTACAGAGGAACGCTTCTAGGAGAAGAACTCCAGATAAAGGTTGGTTTCACCTTTTGTCTTGCTTTCTTTCTTTATCTTTTCTTTCTTGTTGACCTTATCTATTTGTACATGTAAGTTTTCTCTGTAGATGTTTTTAGTACAGAGTATGTGCAACTCATTTTGTGTAACTTCTCTCTGGCTTTATAAAGGTGACTAATACAGAGGAGCGCATTGACATAGAGAAGCTGAAAGCTCGAGAGCACATCATGTTCTTTGAAGAGGTTTTGCTGTTTGAAGATGAGCTTCATGACCATGGTGTCTCAATGATTAGTGTCAAAATTGTAAGTCTGTCTCTTATTATTAACTATTAAGTTATACATTTTTATAGTGGAATTATACAATTTCAAATCAGGAATCATAATAAACTCTAACTGACTAGGTTCACAAGCCCTGAAATCTGATCATATGTTTTGAATTATTTTGCTCTTTGAACTCTTTGACTCTAAATATATTTCAATATACCTCAAAGAAGTAGATATAAGTGTTGCAGTGTTTTTCCTATATTTGTGGGGAGTGCAGAGAACTGGTAACGATGGGCTTGATTTGGGAGACGTGGAACATAGGGTGGACACGGCTATTTGGACGGAGCCAGAGACGGACCGCTGTGGGACTGATGACTAACCTTATTGACATATGGACCAATAAAGCATGGAGCGAGCTTCTTCGAGCCAAATCAGAGCCGTGGTTAAGTCCAGCTTTTATCATTTAAGGCGATTGGCGTCAGTAAAATCTTTTCTTTCCAGGCAGCATTTTGAAACAGTGATCCACGCTTTTATTTCAACTCGATTGGATTAATGTAACTCACTTAATCAGTCAATCAGTCAGTCAGTCGCTGCTCTCATGTCTGCAGCTAGTTCAGAATGCCGCTGCTCGACTTTTAACAGGAACTCAGAAGAGGGAACATGTGACCCCTGTCCTGGCCTCACTTCACTGGCTGCCTGTATATTTTAGGATTCATTTTAAAATTGTTATGTTGGTTTTTAAATCACTACCTAATCTTGCCCCGGCTTACCTCCCTGAGCTTCTTCATCCCTACATACCCTATCGGTCTCTCAGGTCTGCAGATCAGCTGCTCTTGGAGGTACCGAGATCCAGAAGGAAGCTCAGAGGGGACAGGGCTTCTCTGTCATAGGTCCTAAGTTATGGACCGACCCCTTCACTGTCCACTTTTAAAGTTCGTTTTAAAACCCATTTATTTTACTTGGCTTTTAACACCAGCGGGATCTAGTCTTAGTGTGTTTTTGTTTTTTAAAGAGGTTTTTTATTTTTTATTTATTTGTTTTTTTTAAATTAATTAATTATTTTTTTAAATTTTATTTTATTATGTTGTGTTTTAATGTACAGCACTTTGTATCAGCTGTGGTTGTTTTAAAGTGCTTTATAAATAAAGTTGGTTTGGTTTGGTTTGGATCTTAACCCTTTAACGCTGGATTTTGTACGTCTGCCTAAATAAATCTTCCTTATTTTAATTGTAAGTAGTCCTTTAAATGTCCTGTGAGATTAAATACTTACCCATCTTTCCATAACAACCGGAACTTTCAATATCCAGCAAGTTATTTCCGAAATATACCGTCTATTAACATAGACGGTATATTTCGGAATGTACCGTCATTAATTACACTTGCTGCAGCTGCGACATTTCCGTATTAACCCGATACTTGCTGGAAAGTGCAACGTCTCCCCTTTCAGAAACCGTTGGAATTTTTCAGATAGCGCTACGTGTGGCGAAATTACGGTACTGCAAATTTAGATGCGTCAGCGCCGACATTTCCGGTCAAGAAGGGTTAATGGAATATCTCTAGAAGAGAGCCATACTTTCTGTCCTGGTGCATATTTATGTGCTAGTATGAGTCTGTGATTGGCGACGCGACAGTTCCGGATTGCTGTGCACTGACGGGCTCAAAGGGTGTTGGACCAGACGGGTCTATACCGTCGGATATGGTGACTGACTGAGGTAACGGAAATTTCCTTCTCGTCTTCAAGGAAGAGGGGAGGCAGGCAACCTAAGGAAGGGAAGTGGCAGGGAAGAAACTTACTTATAGTCTGAGGGATTGGATTATGAAAGACAGTGGAGAATAGATTCAAACTCCTGGTTCATACATTCTGTGTGACCATTGGACTGGGGGTAATGATCAGATAAGGGAGACCTTAGCATTTAGGGCAAGAAAAAAAATTGTTTCCATACTTGGAAGATGAATTGTGGTCTGACAGGATTTCCACAGGGATGCCATGCAGCCGGAAAACATGCTTGCCGAGTAGCTGAGCGGTTTGGAAAGCTGAAGGGAGTCTCCTGGGAGAGATATGCCTTGGAGAAATGGTCAGTTATGGTTAGAATTGTGGTCATACCTTGGGATGTGCGGGTCCGGTAATAAAATCTATAGCGATGTGGAACCAAGAACGCTGGGGACACTGGGGTGGTGCAGAGCTGCAGGTGGTTGAAGAGAAGGTTTATTATGACCACAGACTTGAGAGACAAGGACAAACTCCTTAATGTCTTTATGTAAGGACAGTCACCAGGTAAGCCACCAAATAAGTGAAATGGTTCTGCTAATAACTGGGTGGGCAGAAAACCTGGTGGAATTTAACCAGTGAATAAGACGAGAACAGACAGAGGTGGGAACATAAGTCCTATTGGAAGGACCGTTACTTGGGTAAGAGGCATTCTGTAAGGCTTGATTTACAATGTCCTTTATCTCCCATGTCACCGCACCAACTGTACAGCTGGGGGGTAAAATGAAAACCGGGTTTTCTTCAGCACCGTCGGTTAGGGTCGGTATTGATCGGTATTGGTGATCGGCCCTCATGGGTGATCGGTATCGGCAGAAAAAAATCTGATTGGCACATCTCTAGTTAGTATTATGAAAAATATTAAAGACAGAGATTTCCCAATATGTATTAAATATAACAACACCACAGTGGGAAGAAAAAAGGATATTGTTGAAATCTTTAATACGTATTTTCTTAATATTGGTCCTAATTTAATAAATGAATTGCCAACGGTTAGAGATGGAAAACACAATTATACATTTAATAATAGTAATACAATTTTTCTGGGATTAGTGAGTGAAAGTGATGTAATAGATGTAATTAAAAAATAAGAAATCGAAAGATTCTAATGCTATTGATATGGCTATTGTGAAAGAGGTAATTTATAGTATTATTAAACCTCTCACCTGTATTTGTAACAGATCATTTTTAACTGGAACCTTTCCTGACAAAATGAAGATAGCAAAGGTTTTTCCAGTCCATAACAATGGTGACAAGCAAATATTAACAAATTACAGGCCGATATCATTGCTACCACAATTTTCAAACATTTTAGAAAAAATATTCATAAAACGGCAAGACTCCTTTCTTAACAAAAATAATATATTGAATGAGCAGCAGTACGGCTTCAGAAATAAATGCTCCACAACTTCAGCTGTGATGGAATTTGTGGAACACGTTGCTGCAGCAGTTGACCAGAAGCTTAGTACAGTAGGTGTGTTTATTGACCTATGTAAGGCATTTGATACTATTGACCATGTACGACTATTAGGAAAATGTGAACTGTATGGCCTACGGGGGTTAAATATCAGTGGTTAAAGAGTTACTTGAATAATAGATTGCAATATGTACAAATAAATAACACAAGGTCACAAATTGAAATTGTAAATGTGGTTTTCCTCAAGGCTCAATACTAGGACATAATTATTTTTTACTTTATTTAAATGATATTTTTGCAGTATCCAGTATTTTGAAGTTTATAATGTTTGGTGATGATACAATTTTATTTTTTTCTGGGAAAAAATATGGATGAAATAAAAACAGTAGAAAAAGAATTAACTGAGTTAAAAACTTGGTTTTATTATAAGTTATCATTAAACAAAGGAAAAACTAAATTCTGGTAATCAGATCTTTAATAATGCAAAGTTATGCATAAATGGAGTGAAATTATTTAAAAATCATACATTGTATTTTTCTGGATTTTTCTTTTAGATGCCATCACTCACAGTTGAAGAGTACCTATGATAAAAATTACAGTCATCTACAAGCTTTGCAAGTGGGAAAACCTGAAAAATCAACAGTGTTTCAAATACTTGTTCTCCCCACTGTAAATATGGTCGGCAAGTATACTATAAGCTTTGGCTTCAGCCTATTCCTTTTTTTAGTAAATTATGGGTTTGTATATTGTTTTTTTTTGTTTGTTTTTTGTTTTTGTTTCCTGTTTAAAGTTGACAAATTACCAAAATAAAGTGGATTGATTGATTGATTGATTGAGATAGATGGATAGAGTTGCAAAAACATGAAAAAAGTGAGACATCTTTGCCGAAACAGGTTGTTTGAGCTTTCACGGTGGCCGTAGTTCTCTAGATAAGTACGCTGAACAATTGTGTCTTTGTTACACACTCATAACAAGTACGCGCGTATTTTGCCGCCTGGGCAGTGCGGAGCGGCGAGGAGACACAGGGGGAACCGTATCTGATGGGGAAACGCGGATCGACGCAGCACCTGTAAGGAGACCCAAAATAAAGGAGATTTTAGAGTGGCGCAAACGATATAAGACTAAAGAGCACTGAAGTAAAAAGCCCTTGTGACCGCCACTGTCCCCAGAGAATTTGTTTGTATTCAGAGCTCTGAATACAAACGGCATCATGAGATTGAATTGGGGAGTGTTGTTTAGCTAAAGTTTCCTTGAGATCATCTGCTTGGTCAAATGGTCGAGAGTGTTCTTCATGGTTTTAGTGATGCTTCTGACCCACATGCAGATAAACTCAGGCAAGGAGACTTTTTAAAGGTTTATTTACTAAATGAAATGTGCAAATGTAGAGGTTGCAGCAGGGATGACCAGGAGACCAGGAAACCAGAGCATTTAAAGGGACAAGACATTTGCCTAGAAGAGATGAGCTGGATCAGGTGAAAGTGACAGGACCAGATGGTGTTTGGATAATGAGTTTGTTGGGTTACTGACCAGGAGCACAGAGGATAGCTGAGCAGGTTTGTAACTGGGTGCCATATTATCTGATTGTTTCCTGAAGTCCACAATCAATAAAGCCATCTACATTGCTCTATGATTCCTTCTGCTGATTTAGGTTTCCAGTAGAACTTACCAAAGGTTACCAAAAACCGGTTAAATTATCATGGTGTTACTGTGCTTTATTTGCCAGCAAACTGGCTTGACCTGAATTTGACAAAGGAAGATGAGAGAGACCAGACCCAACTATGCAGGCCATTAGCCTGGGCGTTCATTTCACTTCAGTCATGCTGCAGACCAATGTCATGCCATAGAATCCTTTATAGAAGAAGACCCTATAAAGGATTTAGTGGGTAGAAATAAACATGCTTATCAGAAATCTGACATTTTTGTTGAAAATATCCTGTTTTTACTTTATGTTAAATTCTAGTTGAGACGCTGAATTTTGAGGTTTCATTTTTTTTATAAGAAATAACCAACACATTCACAAGAGACAAAAGCTTAAAACATTTCACTATATATTTTTGTCACACACACTTGGTGACAAAAATATATAGATCCTTTTCATAATAATCAAATTTCTTGAGATGTAAAATAATGTACAAAATGTAGGAAAAGTTAAGGGGCTTGACGTTTTGTAGTTCTGATAGAAAGCTAAAATTGTACTGTAGATTTCAAATGTATATTGCTTCAGTTGGACATTTACTGAAGTTTAATAAATGTGCAACATTCTTCCTTTTTTTTCAATACACAGAGAGTGATGCCATCCAGTTTCTTCTTATTGCAGCGTTTCTTCCTGCGTGTGGACGGCGTCTTGATTAGAATAAATGATACTCGAGTTTATTATGAGGTAAGTTGATGTACAACCCCAAATAAAGTGCTTCCTGACAGAATGTAATATCATGTAGTGCTTATTATGTCCTGATATGTTTGTTCCTCAGCTATTTTCAGGTATCTGCCTTATTAAGAACGTATTCGCAATAACATAATTTTGTGTTCCTGGTTAGAATGGTCAGAAGAAAATGTGACTGACCCCGTAGCAAAGCCATAAACAAGTCTCCTCAGAGATGTTTTGAGTTATTTACCGATTCCGAAAGTGTGGATTCAGAGTTTTTCAATTAAGTCAAACACATGGAAATCAGAAATAAAATTAAGGTATGGCTATTTGAGGTCTGACCCACAGTAAACCACATTCCCAATACTGAACAAACAGGTTTGAATCCTGCATGGGTTCTGTCAATTTTGCATTGGCACTTTGAGTCTGGAACCCCGAGAACTGTGATTCCATTTGGGCTGGTCAGACGGGGCTGGTTTGAAGTCGGCCTTAAATTGGTTAATTTGCTGCAGAGGCGGGTAGAGAGATGAGTCATCTGTCAGATTGCTTAGTTGGAGGTTGTGTTAGAATATGCACTGTTTTGTGGGTTTTTTTTCACAATGCATGGAATGTTACTGTAGGTCAACATAGTGCTAGGCTAGATGTTAACAATAGTATTTCAGTTATTTTTACCTTTTTAACTAATTTTACCTCATAAACTGCAGGGCCCTTACAGTTTAGCTAGTAAGCAATGTTCTGCACTCTTTTCTAATACTCTTTGGGTGGGATTCTTACCTTGATTGAAAGTTTTACTCCTCTTCAGCAGTTTTATCTATATATGTTTGCATGATTTTGCTTTATTCTGCTGCTTTTGCCTACTTCTTTGATATCTGCAGCACTTCTGAAGTTGGCTCTAAATAATATATAATTATAATATAATTTTCACCAAAATCATTCAGCTTTCAGCATTCACATTACATTTTCACAGGAAATGCAAATTTTTCTAGTTATTATTTTTTATTTCTAAACTTGTTTATCTTGAGTTGCAACAACCTTTCATTCTTCTTCTGAATTGATAACATTTTTTAATTGAACTCTCCCTATACCCTTGAGACCCACTGTAACTCATTATTGGATATTGCATTAGAACCAGCTGTGGAATAGCAATGGAATCACTTTAATGCAACCCATTAGCAGTAATTGTAATTTTGTCATATTTACAGTAAAGTCAATATACTGAATGTTCATGTACATTGGACATATTAAGTGAAAATTAATTTTTACTGTTTAAATTTCAGGATGGAAAGGATTACATGCTGCGAGAGTTCAGTACCAGAGAAAATACAATGACAGAACTTAAGGTACTTGCATCATATTGTGATATAAGAAAGAATTGTGACAATAGAGAATGAGCCGACCCTTACACACTGCTATATGCCTTACAGTGGGGGTGCCCAGCCTTTTCTGAACCAAGACCTACTTTTGAAGTTTTGTTGAGATCTACTAGTCTGTTCTTAGCATCAAACACACAAATATATTTATGCAAGCACATCCACAACAAACAGACCCAGTTATGAGATTTTAATTTTTTTTACTTACATTTAAGCTATTTTAAAATACTTTTATATGTCTACTTCAGTGGGATTTGTCACACTGGGAGAAAGAAGCCAGGTTCTCACAGGCTGGGAAGTATGAAGTGGTTGCAAGGCAGCTCACAAGATGATCATCAGTCAGTGTGTATCTCTACTTGTACTTGATGATTTTCATGTGACAAAAAGTAGACTCACTTAATCCAAAAAGCCCTGTCAAGTTCAAGGCGTGTCTTCTGACTTTGGTAGGCTTTATCTACCAAGAACTTCCATAACGGGTTCTGCTCCAGATTGTATTTCTGTCCAGCTGAAAAGTTAGACTGACTTTAACACTATGTCATCCATAGTATGTGCTCTAAAAGAAAAATATAATTGAAAAGAGGAAGCTTACACACACTACATAAGACACACATGCATTCTTCTACACAGTCAGATGTTAAATCAAAATAAACCTTTCCTTTCTGAAGTCAATTAGGATGACAGTTTCTTTTTATTTGCTGAACGTCAGAATAATGTTCTGCTTGCATGTGAGGGAAGTTCCTAAGGTCTCTGCGTAGCACCCATGTTGAAAGTAGTTTGTCTGCTGTTAGCATGTTAACCAGGCTGCCCATGTGTGTTCCAAAATCACTGCGCTCTTTAAATAGCAGCCACAAGCTCACTTCTTTTCTCCATCTTTTGCAACTTTGTCTGTCTTTGAAAGGCTTTTTATGCTTGTCACCCTTTTATTAGACAAACTGACTACAACCTTGAAGATACCTGTAATGCTACTAAGAAAAAAAAAAAGGGTGACACTTAACGAGAAGACTTATTCAAAGTTATCTAGATTATTTACATCTGATTATTTTCTTAATAGTGAAATTCTTGTATAGAATTGTCATTTCCCTTTCTTTCTATGTGAATCATAACTTTTTAATGACATTTTAAGAGATTGTATTGTATTGTTCATTTACTTGATATTTTTCTTTTGAACAGAATATTCCTGCAGCATTCTACACAGATCCCAATGAGATAGCTCAGCATCTAACGCTGAGAGTAACAAAGTGTGAGAAACTGGAACTTCCTGTGATGCATCGTGAACCCTCTGTCAGTGAAGTTATTTAGTAACTGTTACACTGTGACAGTTACACTAATTTGTTGTGGTCATGTCAAATTTATACTGAACAATATAAAAACTTTTGGTCATCAATCCAAATATTTGTACAGCAATAGATTAGACGTTTTGAGAAACATAATTCTGCAGAATTACTTTAAAATGACAAAATATTCCTTGTATTGTTTGAAATTAAATGTGCATTTAAAATGTTAAATTCAACATAAATGAACACTGTAAATTGTAGTCAGGATCTATTTGTGAAACTATTGTTTGTTTATTGCATAGAAGCTCATTTCTGCCAATCTGGTGTACAAAAAGAACTTTTATCTCATAATTGTGACATACCTATGTCATATTAAAGTTACCATCTCATTCTATGGCTTAGCTTTCTCATAACACTATGCATGTGCATCATCATACATAGTTAGAAATAAGATTATTTTCCAGTCTTATTTCTAAGTAATGTCTGGATGCTTAATTTGACATTATGGGATTCTTTCAAAATTTGCAAGATTTAGACATTTGTAAAACCACTCATTATTACTCAGTTGTATTGGCAAGACCCATTTCTGTCTACCAAGCTGAACTTGTCTCACCCATCCCCTCAGTATGCCAGTGGCCCACTATGAGATAGCTAAATCATATTAATAGACATCACATAGTGAAATGCCACATCATAATTATTAGACAGTATCTCATTAGGATAACCAAGTCATAATAATAAGAAACCACATCATAATTATGAAATAAAACTTTTTTTCCCATCAAAGTGACAGAAAAGGGCTTCTTCCACAGTATTGAGATGATACAAATAAATAGTTTTAGTGCATGTGTTTGTTTTGTGTGTGTTGAAATCTTGATTTCTGTTATGAAGCCTAAGTGTGGAAGCCCAAATCACGATAAGTTTATTCAGCACAAAGAAACTGAAGAGGTCAGCTGATATGGAAAGATACTCTAATCTGGAGGCAGAATTTGTCCTTCAGATTATTTGGATGCAGCTGCTTGAGATTACAGAGGAGCTTCCCACAAGTGTGACACGAGATAGAGGGAAATATTACAAGAGGAGGTAAGAAAAAAAGTTCATATATGACTGCAAGAGAGTGGAGCATTGACACCACCTCCTTCCTGAAACCCTATTTTTGTTCATATTAAAATGTTCTATGTAATCTCCCATGTTAATCATGGAAGATTACAAAAGGAGCTTTTGAAGATTGTGGTCGCTGGAATAGAAATTCAGATATTTGGAATTGTTGCTGTAACTGCTTTTTTTTTGTATATATTTTTTTCTTTTTAAACTCAAACTTTGCATCTGGGAGTGTTCTATTAAGCATCCTTCAACTTACAGTCTTGCAAAAGTATTCATACCCATTGGGATTTTCCATATTTTGTCACATTACAATTATAAACAAGCATATTTAATTTGAATATTTTGTGGAAAACAAAATATTTGTTTTTTCAATTGTGAAGTAAATAGGGAAATTCTCATGAACTACACTCCATACCAGTAGGCGGCGGTAATGCTTCCTTAAAGCTTTTTGCCAACAGCCAATAAAAAGAAAATACTAAGAACCGCAGCAGACCAGACTCGATGCTAATGATGGGCAAATGAAGCCTCATGAAGCAATGAACCTTTCCAGCCCTTTGCTTTGCAAAAAGGTTCATTACTCGATGCTTCATTCATGACTCACTACTGACATCTGCTGGTGAAACTGTAACAGCCTTGTCACTCAGTTGGATCATACTTCCAAAAATTACTAAATGCAATATTGTCACAAAGTTTTCATTAAACTTATATTTAGTAACAGGAGAATCAATGAAACCATATTTAATTGTTATATGTTTTAATTATTAAAATGATTTGTAGCCAATCTAATCCTGGAATATGTTGAAAGTCAGTGGTTGTGTTGGGTTTTCTTTTATGTCAGACTGATTTGACGATAAAGACATTTGATGTTTTAGTGTCTTGGGACACTAAAATTTTCTTGGATTTTTAAATCCAAGAAAATCCACTTTTCTTGGATTTCTGATTGGCTCTGATCTCTTATATTTGGCTACATGTTGAATTTTAGTTCTGCAACAGGATTAAATCTGTTTCTGCTGTGAAAGACTGATATGTCTTTGCTAATCAGACTACAAATAATAGTGGAACTTTGCAGAAGGTGAGAAATTGGGAGGTGGAGGGTTAATTATTATCTAAGAATAATTTTATTGTGAGGATAATGTCAAAGTTTTCCCAGATGTCAGAGATTTTCCTCTTGCTGGCTCCATTTCAGACAATTAATCAAGTTTACTTGTGTAGCACATTTCAGCAACGATGCAGTTTAAAGAGATTTACATAATAAAATCACAAAAATATAAGGTCATAAAAAACATAATCTACAATTGAGAAAAGCAGGAACAAACATTACATTTTGATGAGTGCCATCAAAATGTAGTGTGTATTGTGTAACATTAAATCTCTAACATTAAATAAAAAAATAAATGTTTGGCTGCAACTGTATCGATGGCAGCAGCTCTTCGTCTATTCAGTGTTTAGCTTCTGTTAGCTTCTTGTTGCAGCTCCTCTCCTTCTACTGGTAGCTAAAATCATACCTTCACTGTGTCCCTATGAAAAATGAACCTATTTAAATAAAGAAATCCCTCCATGGTGATACCAGATAGAGAGAGTTTATTTTATAGCGTTAGATCCGGTATGAAACGGGGTGATAGAACACAGAACTTTAAATTTCAATAATCAAAATGCAGAAATTGTTTCCGTTGTTTTAAAAGGTTTATGTCAGTCTGCCTTTTCCCCATCGATCTGCTTCCCGACCGCTGCGCATCTTAGGAGCTTAAAAAACGATGCGCACATTGCGCGAAACTCTGAAACAGGAGAAGCGGGACATAAAACGGAGCAACGAACTAGATGTGAATTATGGCATAAAAACAGAGAATCTGAGGCTGAACAGTGAAAAATCAGCACATGATGTGAAACATGAGATTAGGTAGCGCAGCAAATGATGAGCGTCAATAAATGATCAAATAAATTCAGCAACAGGAAAGAAACTAAAGTGGACATAGCAATAAACCAAGAGATGATAATACTAATCAAATGAAACTAAATGGAAATGAATGAAGAACAAAATGCAAGAATAAACTAAGAAACTAAAGTACATACAGAGGAATAAACTGGTATGGCAAGACCTTTAGAGCAATAATTAATAGAGAGACTGTATGGCAAGAATAAACAGACACTATTTCCAGATAAAAGGTAAAATAATATTGTTGAAATGTTATGGATTTGTTGAGACAATATCTAGTAATGAGAATAAATATATCTTACAGACCATAACAGTAAAGAACTGATAACTTATTTATGTTTTTAATTACATTTGATATATTTATTTCTTCAATATTATTTTTCATGTCAGTATTAATGTCATGAGGCTGAGACTCCATGATACTTTCAATTTGACTCATTAGGATTTGATTAAGAACCAGATTTGTTCTTTGTAATTTCTGTCCAGTAAAATTATTAATCTATAATCAATAGACAGGTCTATATAAAGATATAATCCATGTTTCTGTCTCATATTTGTATGACATTAAAAGGACCTGGAACTTTTGTTTTTCCACTGAAAGCTCTGGTTTGCACATTAAATGCCATGTGGGTGAAGTTTTATGGATGATGCTCTGATGTCCCATTATCCTGAAGGCAGCACAGAGCTGCACCACCAGAAACCCACAGAAACACTGAAGAGAAGAAGAGTTATGATTAATGTAGTTACAGTTCTATCTATGTTTTAATGTTGCAGAGCTCAGTTGTTTTGGATATAGTTCAAAGTTTAAACTGGCATGTTGTTCATCTTTTATCTGGTCATTTTGTGGAAAATTTAGGCCTACTGATTTTAACTTGAATGTTCATTGCATTTTTCGTAGACACCTATGAAAATAATTTCTATTCCCATGACTTTTTTGTTCTCTGGGAAATTATTTTTGATGATAAATACAGAAACAAGTATAAAAATCAAAACATCTACAATAGTGATAGTAATATTAATGATAAAATAATAGTCGGTGTAAAGTAGCCTACAAATTCTTTGGTGGGGGGCGGTGAGGGACCTGGATAAGGGCTGGGGGGGCGCTGGGCCAAAAGAGGTTGAGAAACACTGATCTAAACCATGAATGTCCGACTTGCCCAGCCTTGGAAGAACAATAGGCGTCAGTGATCCAGTGATCTTGTCCACAGCTATATTTATCCTGAGGGTTTGAGGATCTGCTGTTTTCCTCATTGACCGGTAGCTTTTAGCTGTGACTTGCACAATCTTAATTGGTGTCATTTCCAAAATGACACCAAAAGTCAACTTATTGGTGTCATTTAAAGGGCCATAATGGAAATCATCCATGTCAAGACATTTTAAAACCTAGTTGGGAAAAGGAAAAGAAGAATTAAAATTATTTTGGTTTAGAGATAGAAAACATTATAAAAGACTTTGATTTATCTCATATAAATATTAGTCAAACAGTTCCTCTTTCACCAGTCCATTCATCTCTATTTCTTAATGATTTTACTTTGTTGGAGAAAAGGAAAAAAGAAAACCTTTTAGATCCATATTCAGTACAATCATATTTAGACAATAAGTACTATGAATATGTCCAAGTTTATACAGATGCTTCAAAAAACTCAAATAACAATAATGGGGTGCCATTCATTGTTCCAGAATTCAGTATAAAAAAATGTAAAAGAATCACTGAAGGAGTATCAGTTTATATGGGAGAGATGATGGGAATCATTTTGGCTGAGAAGTATAAAATGTTCTGATTCAAGTTCATCATTATATTCATTTAAAAAATCATTCTATTATTAGACCAGACCTTTTATTAGAGATTCAGTTATTAATTTATAGAATTCAGACAATGAGTTTATTAGTTATTTTTACATGGGTACCATCACATGTAGGAATAAAAAGAAATGAGTTGGCAGAAAAAATATGTAAAACAAGCTACAAAAATAGTTATATTGATATATTGGTACCATTCATTAAACAATAAATCAAATCTATTAAACAAAAGGTTAAGACGACAGAAGCAGTGGGAAGAAGATAGAACTGGTAGGTGACTTTACAGTATTCAAAGAAAAGTTGGTGCAATGAGACGAGAAGAGCAGGACGAAATAGAAAAGAGGAAACCATTATATTACGTTTTGGTCATACAGGGTTAAATAGTACATTATTAAAATGGGAAAACACAACAGGAAATTGTAATTTTTGTCTTCAAGAAGAGACAGTAAAACATGTTTTCTTGTTCTGTTCTAAATATTCTGTTGAGAAGAGGGAATTAGTTTGTTGATTACAAGAAAATAAATTACAGTTAAACATACAAGATATTTTGGACAAAATTTTACTTCTGAATATTTTTGTTATTTAATAAATTATCTTAAGAAAACGAAATTGATAGAAAGGCTATAAGTTTTATTATTATTCATTTTAATTCTTTGTGGGATAATATCCACACTCCACTCCAGTAGATGGCGGTAATGCGCATCAGGAAGTTGTTTGCCAACCGAAGCAGCAGCAGCGGCGGCGGCGGCAGCGGCGGCGGTATGGAGCAGACAGTTGACAAGCTTGAGAGTCTGGTACTGTGTAAAATAGTTTCATTCTTTTCTTTACTCTTTTCTGAGCTTCCACTTCCTTTCGGCGTTTCAACTAGCATTTCTTTCTCATTTAGATAAACTATTATTAAAAAGCTTGACTTTATGGGGCGGAAGTTGCAGAACGCGGGAAATCTTTGAAAATGTGAACCTTTTGATCTACGTGGTTTTGGATTTAGTGCTGCATAAACCGACCACTGGACTGTGGCGGGTAGGAAGAGGCGGAGGGAAGCCGGAGCTTTAAGACAACAGCGTAGTTTTAAAAGGGAGTGAAGTTCACAAGATGGCAACATAACGGATAGAAGGAAATGATAAGGGACGAACGTTAAGGTCAGACTCAGGAAAGGAGATGAGAACATGAATCAAAGCCTTACAGCAAAGGGTTGGTACCTTAATCATCTATAACATTTGCACGTTGGTGGGACTATTAGGGATTTGGTTGTGTTAGTTCTTTGAATACTGTAAAATCACCTACCAGTTCTATCTTCTTCCCACTGCTTCTGTCGTCTTTCCTTAACCTTTTGTTTAATAGATTTGATTTCTTGTTTAATGAATGGTACCAATATATCAATATAACTATTTTTTGTAGCTTGTTTTGCATATTTTTCTGTCAACTCATTTCCTTTTATTCCCACATGTGATGGTACCCATGAAAAATAACTAATAAATTCATTGCCTAAATTCTATAAATTAATAACTGAATCTCTAATAAAAGGTCTGGTCTACTAATAGAATAATTATTTTTTATGAATATAATGATGAATCAGAACATTTTATACTTCTCAGTGGACGAACTTCCTCAATCTATCCTAAAGCCAAAATGATTCCCATCATCTCTCCCATATAAACTGATACTCCTTCAGTGATTCTTTTACATTTTTTGATACTGAATTCTGGAACAATGAACGACACCCCATTATTGTTATTTGAGTTTTATGAAGCATCTGTATAAACTTGGACATATCCATAGTAATTATTGTCTAAATATAATTGTTCTGCAGGGTTTCCCCCAGTGTATTATAGATCTGCCGGCCGCCAGGCTTTACTAGCACCACCGCCAGGCTAAGCCTTTGTTCATTTTTTATTTTTTAGGAAAATAAGATCAAATTAAAAAAAAGAATCGTCTTTGAGCGTTTCACTATCAGAGCAGATTTATGCCTAAAGATATGTTTATAGAAGATATGTTTATAGTTTCTGCATTTAAAGCCGACCAATCACACCGCTGGGCCTCGGCGCGTTGCCTGGCAACGCAGCAGCTGGATGTCTAAAGTTGACCTCAGCGCGGATCCCGCTCCTCCTTTCACTCGAACTGGACACAAGCTGACCGCTATGGATATTTACATCAACCCCCTGTGAGGAATTATGATTAGTTATGAGGAGTTATTGATTAAGGTAAGAGTTTAAACGTTAGCTCTGGTTGCGCAGCTCTACGTGAACCGCAGGAATAACTTGTAGTTGCTTTCAGAGGAGCTTTGAGGTGAGAATGATTTATATGTGTGAACAAAACAATATGCAGCGTTTACATCTCAACACGCTGCCCAGCGTTTGGCTCTGTCTTCCCTGTAAAGTTTAGGTCTGTGTTCCCGGTTAGCGGTGCGTTAGCGGTTAACGACCAGCGCTAATCACTCATCATGCAGGTTCAACCCGGTGAGGGTTAAACCTGCATGATGCATGAGGTTTAACCCGGTGAGGGTTAAACCTCCTCACTGTCACACATCACGCTGATTTTATATTGTTTCATTATTATTACTAGTATGATTTTCCCGGTTACACTAAGCACCAAACCGTATCAAATGTTTTTCCCACTTAGTCAGACAGAGTTAATGCGCGCGGCCACCGGACATCTGAAAAACTCGTCCAGAAACTTGACCAACCAAAATAGTTTCTGTTTCCCCTTGTGAAAAACTCAACAGACACGAAATGAAAGATCTACTAAAGCCACATTAGCAGCATTGAATTAAATCTCCCATTTGTCTCTGCGCAGTGCAGCGGATTATCACACCATGCAGGGCCGGTCCAAGGCTGTATGAGGCCTGGAGCAGAATATGACTTAGGGGCCCCTTTTGTTGCTAAAACATCAGCACCTCTAACAGCTTCTGTGTTAGATTTAGGGAAATCTAAGACAGGGGGAGTAGTTTAACTGGCAAACCTGAAAAGCAATACATTATAACTGTAGCTTACTAATTTGTATTTGTGAACAACGGAGCTGAAACTCAAAGATTAAACTCACAGCATCAGATTGTAGCTATGGTAACAAACCAATCTGACTATCAATATTGTTCTTTGAACTTCTACAAAGTAAACTTGCCAGCTCCTTAAAATCTTACATATACATGTTAAATAATTTAAAGTCTTTTAATTTATATATGCTGAAACGATTGTCAAATTTAGCAGCAATGATAATCTCAATAAACAAATGCTACATTTATATATCTGTGGTCTATGTTAAAATATTAGCATTTATGGGGCCTTGAAGCTCTGGGGGCCTGAAGGAGGGGGCCTTAATTTGGATTTAACTTAAATTTTTTTTTTTTTTTCTGAGATAAATTGCAGATTTACTTTGTTCTTTTTTACTTTTGCCTTTTCATATTTATATTATTTAAATGAAAACATTTCTTCAATGATTTTTTTTTGGGGGGGGGGGGAGGAGGTGGCAGTTCTAGACTTTTACAAGACTGTAGGGGTCCAAACCCCCCCCCCCACACACACACACACACACCGAACCCCTTAGGATTTATACCTATGATGTCCAAACATCAGCACCGCTTTAGTGAAATCTGGGAGAGAGGCACTAGTTTAATTGACCGAGCAATCAATTATAATTGTAGTTTACTAAGATGCATTAATGAACAACTAAAACTCAAAGATTAAACTGAGAGGATCAGATGGTAACAAAACAATCTAGGTGTGAAGATTGTACTTTGAACTTTTACAAAACTTGACAAATCACTTAGTTCATTTATGCCTTTGGTCGGTTCTAAATGTGATCAGCATTACATCATATTTTTAGATAATTTAATTATTGAATTGTTGAATAACTGAATTTGGATTAACAGAAGTGCAAATAATTGATATTTATTTTGATTGTATTTATGGGTGTAAGTCAATCAATCAATCAAATTTTATTTGTATAGCACATTTCAGCAGCAAGGCATTTCAAAGTGCTTTACACAATTTAAAATAAAAAATAAAAATGAAAACAGAAATAGACAGAGATTTTGAAAATGATTAGAAAAAGATAGAGACATTATTGGAAGTAAAAAGTAAAAACATTTTGAAACATTTCAAACCTCGACATCATACACATCATACACACAGCAATTCAGATTGCTGTGAAACAGATAATCTGTGAATAGATTTATCTCCTCCACCTCCTCCCTGAGTTACCATTGCAGCCTGATCTCATATCAGCTGTACCAGGCTAGGATAGCATGAGAATTCACAAGAAGCTATGCTAGCGCTAGTGTAACAGAGAGTAGAGAGGAAAGAGGATGAGCAGCGCCACACAAGATTGTGATTGACAGTGCTAAGATCCTGGTTCTGATAGCTTGTTTCAAGGTAGCACTGGGAGAAGGCAGAGGAGCTTAATTTTTTTCACCTCAAACCTCAAGAGTTTTTGTATCTTACAAGGATTCAAGGCATTTCAAAGTGCTTTACACAATTTAAAATTAAAATAAAAACAGAAAGAGACAGTGATTAATTAATTAAAATAAAAACAATAACATGAGGAGACAGAGAGTTTGAAAAACTCTTCCAGTAACATAATTATCTAGTAATATTTTACCTTTCCTGTCAACTTAAAATCTTTTAATACAAAACCTCAGTGGACCACCTCGGCGCCCGACCACCGGGCTTAGGAAGTTTTCTTGGGGAAACCCTGAATGGTACATGCTTGAATAATAAATTGGTCATTGTCAAGAAGACTCCACAGCTCCACTTTGGTGCCTTTTATCTTTTGAGAGAAAAACCTTTTTTTGTATTCATGTCATTTCAGTTCTTGAAGTCAGAGGCAGACCTGGAGTACATTGAAAGGCGGCTGAAGCTGGATTTCATCAACGGTGCTTCAGAGAGAGGAAGCTTTGCTAAGGTGATAACTCCCAGAAAGCTGTCTTTCTCCCAGTATTTCTGTTGTTTATAACAGTGGTCCCCAACCCTGGTCCGTGGACCAATTGGCACCGAGCCGCGCAAGAAATAATTAAATATTTCCATTTTATGTGTCTGGACGATCTTTTATTTTGAAAATCCTTTAACCGGATTCTCTCGGTTACTTGCGTGCCAACACTGAGCCCACAAGCAGCAAAATGAGTAAGAAACAGATCAGACGTCTTTGGAAAGTTTCTTTGCGAAGGGGAAAAGGCCCAGAGAGACAGGAGGATGGATTTATCCCAGACCTGTAGGTGAGTCCCACATTACAAGCTGCTCTGCGTAACATGCGGCGACCAGCTGCTAATGAAGCAATGAAGCTTCAAGCTGCTTCACAACATAGAGACAAAGCAGACTGTGCATATAAGCAACATTTAGGGTGTTATTTTATCAGCTCTGTTACCACAGAGCTGATAAACGTCCAACAGGTTCGATCGGTTCGTGTCTCCAGCCACACGGCAGGAGCAGCACAAACCGATTCCAGTCACGAACATCATGATTCCAGAAGAAAATCCACAAAACTCCCAACATAGCATACGAGAATTTAGAATAACCAAACACGGATGATGATGTAGAAGCAATAGTGATAGTTTGTGGAGTCATTTTAGGAGATAAAAGACGTAACAAAAAGAAAAGGCGGTGGATCAAAGACAATGGGAGCAACCGCTCTATTTGCTGAACTATGATTTGGAGGTGACTGTTTTTTCATAATTAACATTTTTAACTGAATAAACATAAACTTATATAATAATGACCTTTACATATAATAATAAACATTTCCACATATCGCCTCCCATATCCACCAGACTCACAATTGCATGATATGTCAGCTGTTTGGGATTCCCCTGTATTCTTACGTCACCACGCTTTCTGATTGGCTACCTGTCACATTCAGCAGGTTGTATTCTGGTTCCCAGTCAGTGAAAACCCCAAAACCCCACAGGCTGCGATAAAAAGGCCAATATTCAGGATTTAGTGGGAACACCAACGTGCAGAAGCCGTATCTGACGGTTCACGCCAACCCCTCCCCCCCGGGCCGCGGCAAAATTTCCAAGTTTTGACCAGTCTGTTGTAATAAAAAGGTTGGGGACCACTGGTTTATAAGACAATATGCATGTGGTTAAGCTGGTTCTAAATGCATTTTCCTCAGTTATTGTCAGATTTGTTGGAAAACAGGAACATAGACACAGTATTAATTGAGGTTTTTGAACATTCTCTGTAATGTACACAAAACTGCAAATTGTACGTTAATTTGAAGCAGGTAATTTAAAGGTTCAGCTGATCATATTTTCCCTCCTATTCAAAAATTACACGAGGCCACTGGCACTACCCTGTTTCTGATTTATTACTTAGGCCATTGCCCCATAGTAATTACAATATGTTACAGCTGTAGTATATAACTTTTATAATACCGTTAATACCATTTTTTTACATAATGTTGAAATAGTCACTATGTTGTGTCAGTATTGTAAGAGACAGATAATCTGTGAAAAAAATTAAGCTCCTCTGCCTTCTCCCAGTGCTACCTTGAAACAAGCTATCAGAACCAGGATCTTAGCACTGTCAATCACAATCTTGTGTGGCGCTGCTCATCCTCTTTCCTCTCTACTCTCTGTTACACTAGCGCTAGCATAGCTTCTTGTGAATTCTCATGCTATCCTAGCCTGGTACAGCTGATATGAGATCAGGCTGCAATGGTAACTCAGGGAGGAGGTGGAGGAGATAAATCTATTCACAGATTATCTGTTTCACAGCAATCTGAATGATGGAAAACAGTGAATGCTTTCAAATAGTCACTCACTGCAATATAGTAAAATGGAGATTAACACTTTCAAATTAAAGTTGGGCTAATGATTTTCTGTGCAGGAAAATGTGACTGGGATCCTGGAAAATCTGAAGTCTATCAAGGCCAAACACTCTCTTCTCAGGTGTCAGGTCAGCCAGATCACAGATGCTCAGAAAGGGTCCATGGAGTTAATCAGAAACAGACTCGGCACAGCCATGGAGCTGATCAAACATTGCCAGCAAGCTTCTCATTTGGAGGTAACAACACTAGCATAATACCCAGTTTTCAAACATCATTGTATGTCGTCCCTCATATTAGATCCATTTGTGTATTCAAACTAAAAGTAAAGGTAAAGGCAATTTTATTTATACAGCTCATTTTCAGTAACAAGGCAATACAAAGTCCTTTACAGAAATGAAAAGGAAATACAAACAAAATAACAAACCAAAGGAAAGAGCAAAGGAAGAAAAATAATCTAATGTTGATCCAAAGTAAATAAACTAGACACTCATATTCAGGGTTAGTAGATAAGTGCAAGTAAGTATCTTCTGGTCTAATTCCTTTTCTGGGTTGGGGGAAAGTCTAAAACGTAGTTGCTAAGGTAGTTTTTATGGATTCCAAGTTCTTATCCCTGTTTTGGTTGCTAAATAAGTGTAAGTAAGTAAGTATCCTCTCGACTTCTGGGATGCTATATAAGTATAAGTAAGTATTCTCTGGACTTTCCAAGTGTGCTCTAAATTTGTAAAAGTAATAAGTACTCCACAGTTTCTAAGTAATAATAAAAAACTAAGTGTTCCTGTTCTGGAAGAAATTTTTCTGGATTCTAAGTTTGTTTTATTTTCTTTTCTGGGTTGCAATAATAGGAGTCTGCATCTAAATAGTGAGTAATCTACATTTTCTAAAATATAAGCTAAAGAGTGACTAATAAACTAGAGTCTCTGGATTCCACGTTTCTTCTAATTCCTTTTCTGGGTTAAAAGTGAGTACCCCACAGTTTCTAATAAAATAAAATAAAAAAGAGGAAAGGACTCTTGGCAACATTCAGATAAAACAAAGGGCAAAACCAAGACATGATTGAAGGTGGTTACATCACAGGGCCATGAAACCACGTTGCTCAGCCTCCCGGCAGGAGTCTGATAAGATGTTATCAACACATGTCCTTGGGAGTGTTCAGCTGCACAGCTGCATGGATGGGGTTGAGGTGGGAAGGAGTGTTATGTTTAGATATCTTCAAGGTGATTGGAAATATGCATCCCTTCCAAGGCAACATGGGAAAGTCAATTCAGATACAGAATGTCTTAGGTCGGGTAGATTATAAATTTCAATTTTCATTAAGGTCTCTCTGGTACATCCAAATTATCCATATTAGTTTGGCCGTTCCACTGAGCTGAATCTATCAACTTCTCCCAGATCGCTTCCATTCCATTAGTGAGTTTTGGAGTTCTCAGCTGGGCTGTGAGTCTCAGCAATTGGAGGCTGCAGCCCCCTCAGGGCCACCAGTGGGGCTCAGAAAGTGGAGGGCAGATAAGAAGAAAAAATATGCTAAAACAAAAAATAATAAATCTAATAGATTTTTTTAATCAAACATTTTTATTATATATATTTTTTTATCATAATAACAATTTTTTTCAAACATTATTAAAAAATACAGGTTAAAATAATTTATTGGAATGCTACTTGCCATACTCATCTCTCTGTGCTCCTCAACCTAATGTAGCGAATGCAAAATGTAAAAGGTTCTAACAAGAAAAAGACAAAAGGAGCCTTCCAACAGCGCTTTTGTGGAGAAAACCCTAAAAACTCATGACCAACTAAAATCAGAAAAATTAATAAAATTTAGTTAAAATTAAATAGTGAATAAAAGTGGGAAAAAAGACATTCTGAAAGTCAATGTTTCTTTACAGATTTTGAAGCATTGTCAGTGGCTTTGCAAAGTGAGTACCTGGCCAGAAGCTAATTTTGTTTGGGCTGGTCATGACATTGGAATTTTGGAAACTACTGGTCTAAAAGACTGTAAATAGACATTAAGCAGTGCCAGATTTCATTGGCGGTTTCTTCTTGGTTAATTTTTAATAACCTCATAATTAGTTTGTGAACAGTTTATCAACAAATAGCTTGAAAACCTATTTTAATATTTGTTCAAATATGCTCAGTCATATTTGAACAAATATGATTGAGCATGGGATTTTCCTGGAAGATAAAAAATGTGCTTTCAACAATATATGACAAATTCTGCTTAGAATGTAAATTAAATTTGAGCAATGTACTGTTTATACATAGTGATGCCTGGCTATTAAGTTAATTTAGTCTTTCAAGGTATGCTGTTAGAGTTATGGCAACATCTATGACAACTTTTAAAGGAGGGAAATTTGGCACTCCAAAACTTACAACTGAAGAATTCAACAGAATCCCTCTTTTCTAAAATCATTAAGAAGAACATTAATAATGTTTATGCCTTGTTTGCCACTGCTCAGAGATTGACAAACCTTCATATGCCTATAGCATCTGAATTCTACTCTAGCAGGATCTACAATGAATTTGGTAACTTCCTTTCTGAGAAAATTCTGAAAATCAGACAGTTACTCTGATTTTTAGAATTTTCTTCTGTACGTCAAAACCAAGACCAGCACCGATGTTGCACCCAATCAAAAAAATCTGTAGAAAATGACACACTTTCCTGCCAACAGCCATTACCATCTTTAATAACTATTTGAGGAATCTGAATTAATGAGCTACAATTATATTTAATTTCCCTTTGGGATTAATAAAGTATTTTTAAATTTGAATCAAATTTGAAATCAACCACAAATGTATAGAAGAAATTATATGTAAATTACAGTAAGCTCTTTGTCTCACTTCTTTGATGTTTTACAGGGTTTTTAAAAAAAACAAAAAAAAAACAACTTTTGCCTGACTGACTTGAATAATAAACTTAAAAACATGAAAAACATCTGAAAAACATTTCTGGGCGTCTTCTTTGCCTGTTTATGTTGGAAGTAAAAAAAATAGTCAGCAATGTCATAGAGTCAGTTGATGTTGGCATTAACTATGAAGCTGTTTTAAGTGTGGACTTAAGGAGACAAACTACCTTAAAATCTTTCCATCCATGATCTGAACACACTGATCCTTGCAGGGTGGTGAGGGGGGCTGGTGGTGCCCATCTCCAGCAGCCATCAGATGAGAGGCAGGTTCACCCTGGACAGGTCACCAGTCCATCACAGGGTCCTGATAGCCAACAACAAATAAAAAAAGGAAAGATAAATGTTAGATTAACAAGAAGAGAAAAATTCTTTCCAGTTACCTTTAAATCAAATCATGTTTATCAAGCACTTAGTGTTGGTAACTGTTGGGAACGGAAATCCCACTCGATGAATCATAATTTGTATTGACACACGGATCATAAAATCAGCCAAGAAAAGAATTCAGACTTTACTTATTTTATTCACTTTCAGCGCTGAAAGGAGACGCTTTTACCATTACATCCGAGAAGAGTTTCTAAAAAAAGTCTGTGCAGCGTCTGAGGAGAAGGAGGAAGGCAGCTGATTATATGAACTGAAGACACTCCCTGAAATCTCACCACGTCTCTGTGTCCTTGATAAGTTTTTGTTTCGTGAGGAATGGACCTTAGAGTCTAACAGAATCTAAAATGTAACTCTTTACTATGGGCCCTTTGTCTAACAGCATGTGACTCATTCTCGACCTTGGTAAAGCGTCTCAACATTCCCCCTGTTGGGCTCTAAAAGAGCCCAAAAAAGAGAATGTAAACCCTAGAGTAGACACTGTCCCTTCCGGAAAACATCCCCCGAGGCTTTTACAGATGTTGATATACATAGCATCAGTCAAGTATTGATGTTGTCTTTCATTCATGTCATTTCATGTCATCTCATTTTTGGGGGTAAAAACGGACAGGGCACCCCTACGCCTCTTAGGCAGTGGATCGAAATCACAATGTCCCTCTTACAGTCTAATGGAGAACATATAAAGAAATAAAATTGTTAAAGGAAAATTGTTAAAGTTAGAGTGTTAAATTTGGAGGAACTTAAGTCTATGGCATGACCCCTTTTTTTATTATTTTTTATTTTATTCTATTTTTTGTGGAAGAAAATATTTTTGCAGTTTTGGCAGAGCTTTGTCATCTGTAAATACACATCAATCATCCAGTCAAACCATGACACTTTCTGGACCCAAATATTTTAATTATTACCTTTATGTTTCTTGTTATTCATCATTTCTGTTATTTGTTATCTCAGGTCAACGTCATGCCATAGAGGGGTAATGAACTATAAAAGAGCAAAATCCGAAAAAGTTTTTTTGTAGTAATACAAATTAAAAAGAATAAATGTTAAATTTACGAGAATATGATATGGGTGAAGTGTTAGGAGGATATAATTTTGTCTTTAAAGTAAAAATCAATGTATAAAAGTTATATTTACTAGATTGTTAGAATTAACCAAACTGTAAATTGAATAAAATGTCAAGATGATTTTCAAAACTTAGTAAAATGGAAAGAGAAATAAAGTTTTGGGTTAATATTTTAAAATCAATAGAATGTAAATGAGTAAGAGTTACTAAAATGCAAAATCATTAAAATGTTAGGTAGTGTGCAAGATTTAATAAACCCAAAATGGATGAAGTAATGAATAAATGTGAGATAGTACTTAAAATAGAAAACCCAGACAAAGGAATGTTAAGATACGACTACTGAAGTTAATAAGTCATGAATCAATGAAATGTTAAGATAATTGTAAAGACGTTAATACACTATGAAAGGATGCAAATTAACAGATGAAAAGAAATGTTAAGGGCACAGAATATAAGACGAGCACATTTTGAATTTGCAAACCAATTAAGTAAATTAGCATTACAGGCAGTACAATCAAAATCTAATGATATTATGAAACTAACATTAAATGATTAAAATTCTGTATAAGTAAAATGTAATGGTACTAGTAAAGTGAAATGCTTAAGTAACCTAAAAATGCAGTAAGATTGAATTTTTAATGAGATCAATAAACTGGAATTAGATCAGTATTTGCTATAGCAACATCTATCACTGTCAAATCAGTTTCTGCGTGTGTCCAGATGTAGAGGCGGCGCAGCAGATGTGAAACCCCGACAGGCCCAGGAGGCTTCAGTGTGGCGTTTCAGCTGTAACTCGGTCCACCAATCGTGGAAGGCGCCACAGTCTGACATCCCGGCACACCCAGAAAGGATTGGACTTCATTCTGCAACAGAAAAAAACACAACAAAAAGAAAAATCAATGGATTATATAAAGAACATTAAAGTGATGGAAAAATATCATCTTTTTATATTAGATACTATTACTGCCCTTATAGTCTAGAAAACTGGAGTTCCACGGTCGTCTTTTGGTTCTGGGGAACCATCTGATAGGCAGGTGGGGTTCAGTCGGTACCGCTGCTCTTCTCTATGTTGGAGGTGATGCACTGAACAGCCGAGGACCTCAGGCAGGGAACAGCAGCATCCACAGGTGATGAGGAGGGAAGATTCTTTAAGATTGTGCATCATCATAATGTTTTTTTTTAAAAGGCTGCTCCCTGAAGCTGAAGATCAAGCTTTTTTCTCTTTTACTAAGCCAATAGAGGATCAATATATTTAAGTTCTCCTCTTAATAATAGTTAATGAAATGCTCAAACCAAATAACATATTTTATCATTCAAAGATAACATTTGCTTGTTGTAAGTGTTGGTATATTCATAGGATCAGACAAAATCAGAAACCAAACCAAAAATCATGTAAAGGATCAGATTATAAAATGAAAGTACGAAACGGCCCACAGGCATGTTTTATCAAAGAAATATAATTTGAAGTGTATATATGAATTATCCCTAATAGAAACTTTACCAGAAATCTTAAACCATAGTAAATCTTTTGCTTTTTGTTATTTTAATTAAAGTCAATCAAATAGTCCTTATTTAACTAGAAGTCGCCCACTATACTAAAAGTTTGTAAAGCTGAAAATCATTAGTGTGAAAAGTCAATAATACATGTCAAACTAAGATCCCTTGTAATATATTCCATTCATAAAAGACAACCCAGTTTTGTCTCAAACCAAAAACTGTAAATTAAGATTATGAAAACTGTTTAGACATTATTACCTTGGATCAACAATTACACATAGCACTATGTTCCTTTTTAAAATTCTGTCAATCCTTTTGACCCGCTTTAAGCAGTTCCATAATAGCTCATTTGCAAATCCCAATTTAGTTTGAATCCTCCAATTTTCTTCTCATTTTAAAACCTCATATAATGATTAGCCTTTTTTTACAAGAATAAAAATTTATGGTTTTAAATCTCAAAAGTTTAACACTTTCAACCTTTGAAAAATCTGTTTTTTTGAAAACCCATCTATAAAAGATTTATTTAATTGAATTTCCCTCTTTTATAGTGTTCATATTTATCCATGTTTCTGGCAGTTTTGGGGAGAAGTTTGATACAACTAGATTTATTAAATTATATAATTTTTAGGTTAGACCTTTCTGCATGACTTGATTAAACAATTTATTTTCAATCATAGCAAGAGAGAATTAGCAATCAAACAACCCCTTCCATGTTTTTTTAAAAAACTCTATTTTGTAGAAATCTATTTGACATATGACATCATTGTTAATTTTAATGTATTCAATTCAGAATATTCAGTATTACTTTGGAAACTCATTCAAATAGTTCAAAACATTTGTGAATTTTGGTTTAATTTCTTTTATATTTGTTGAAGTCCAAAACTGAAAAATTTCTCAATATATTAGATTTTATTCCGAATTATTATTTGTAGATTAGAGTAATTCCATGCATCTCCCCCTGTTTCTGTATTGAAACACAGTTTAGTGTTTCGGTACAGAAACTCCGCAGGAATTCATGCAAGTCAGTTAGACCAAATTTTCTTTGATTGTTAGCAATGAAAGTTGTTAGCAATGAAACAGTTAGATGTAATTTAAACAGGGTGTTTACACCTCAGTGAAATAATTTAACAGTTGAATATGTGCAGTAAACCCATAATTTGGTCCTGTAATTTTTCTAAAGAGTAGATTTTCCTAAGATTTGAAATGGACTCAAATAAACTTAAATTAAAATTTGAGATACTAGTTGTCATATTTGTAGCCACCGTAATTTAAGTCAACTAGAATGTAGACTATCCTCTTTTGTATTTGAAGTGTGGTTAGTTAGGCTTTTGTAAATCAGAAAATTAACCATTTTACCGTACTTTTATCCGTTTCCAATTGTTTTCATGCTGGAGGGGAGAAAAACATTAGCCAGATTTGGGACAAACAGAGATAATCATTCAGGCAAACAAAATATTTCTATAAAACTGCAGAGAGTTCTAACACCCTGCTGCACCGTTAAACTTATCCTGGGGATCAAAATAGCAGAGGTCAGAGTGCAAAGGCAGTAGATCATGAATGTGTTGTAAATAAACTAAGGTGGGAAAAAGTGGCATAACACAATTTGAAAATTCAAGTAGAACAATTAAAAGTTGAAGTTTGTTGGCAGCCATTTTGTCTTCAACCTGTAGACTGAGGGAAATTCCAGGCCCAACCAGGACAACAGATAAGCAGGACGGACTCTGAGTCTCAGGACGACTTTACATGTGATGTTCCGTTTGCCCCATCAGAAACTGTCCAGGGCAGCATTCAGTCCCGCTGTGTAGAAAAATCTGGACAAAGTATGTGGCCCCCTTGATAGAGTGAGGGGAAGAGACTTAGAGATACAGCAGATGAGTCTTTGTTTTCAAACCTCCGTCTCACGGTGGGCAGAAGCTGGTGGTCTTTTCTGCCTTAGGAGACCCTCAGAAATGACGGCTGGGTCTCGTCCTTTAACCAGGTGTTTCCTCAGAGATCAGATCCTGTAAGCTGCAATCCGCCTTCGGGTGACAACAGGAAAAATAAATCCAACCTCACTGACCTCTGTAGAAGATGTAAGAATCGTCCAGTAGGTCTTTGCTCTCAAACAGCAGTCCAGCAGAAGATGGCACAACTCATATGTGTAGAAAGTGCAAATGTCCAAGAGTGGCTAAAAACAGTGGGGGCCTGAAATCTTCTCTCCTCACATTCTCACACGGCGAAACCTGGCCCCACGGTCCCCGTCAGACCACAGGACTACTGGAGTAAAATACAAAGTACATTAAGAAAATAGCAGTGTATGCCACCTTTTACTCACATGATTAAAAATTAAATGTTTTCTGTAGCTTGTAATGTAGAGAAGAGTTGCCTCTCTTTTTGTTTCTTTTCAGCCAGGCTCAGGGTCACTGGAGCAGCTCAGATAAGATCCACTGCCTCAGTCTCTGAGCTCCAAAGAGAAAGAAAATTAGAAATGTGTCAAGATGATTCACCCTTAGATGTTTAGAATTAACCAAATATGGAATCAACTCCTCTCAAGAGTTAAACTCTAAGAAATTATTAAAATGTATACAAAATGTTGTATTTCCAGCTTTATACACTTTTCATAAATTGGCTATTCAAGTGCATATGTAGAATAATTACTTTAATAGTGTCCAATTTTACACAAATGTGATAATGCAACGCTCCAAAACAACTAGTCAAATTTCTTTAAAACTTTAGGTCAAAAGAAAACTGTAATCAAATATTCTTTATGCCATTGATAGAAATGTTACCTTTATCCTGAATTTTTCAAAGCTTCTATTGTTTTATTTATTAATGTTTTCTTGAATTAAAAAATTGTTCACATTGTTTTTATTTTAAAGTACTATTAACCCATATTTTCTCAATGATAACAATTACATCCAACTGTAACTCAACACAATCAAAAAGTAGAAGTGATGCATGAGAAGTGATTTATCAATCATTTTTATGCAAATTAACATGGCACAGATAATGATTGAAGCTACTGAATTTTAATTCATTAGCTTCCAATTTTAATTTAGTAAGAGCTTCTATATAACTCTGTGTTTCAGTCATGCAGGAAGGTACAATATGAGAGGTCATTAAACAAACACAATATACCAAATGTTAACTGAATAAATTCATAATTAACCATATCTGTAAACGACTAGAAATTAGAATCTATTTCTTCTTCACCCCCTGTTTATATAATTTAAAACACGTCTGAAATCAATTTTGCATTTGTGACTATTCTCCAAAACTAAAATATTACAGGGTGTGTCAAGTTTTCCAAATCTTCTGTCTAGAATAGAAAGTAGACTATGAGATGTTTTAAATGTAAAATTTTAGCAGTTCTATTTTATGTTTATCATTTATCATTATCATTTCCCCCTTTTGTTTTATTATGTAAATAGAAAACAAACATTTCTGACAACAACATTCCTATTGTTATCAGAAATATTGTTCAGAGACTTTTTTTCTGTACATATTTCTAAAATGTCCAACTGAAATTGTACTGCAAAGGCCAAAAGTTTTAGTTATTTTAAACGAGTTCAGATCAGAATTTGGATCGCTTTCCTAAAAAGCAGTGTCAATGTGCTGTTTGAACCGACAAAAGAAGAATTGATCAATTTAGGCAGAGGAGTCAAAAATGTAGACAAAGATTATGCAGTACTGTAAGATGTTTTTGCATTTCAAATCAAATGTTTTGTTGGACTTTAATTTATGTATCAATTCAATCCAAATTTAAGGCACACAAGTGTTGTGAGCCAGCTGTTGTCCAATCAGTTAGTTTTATATGATCAATTATTATCATATCCACTTTAAAAATTTCATCATGTCCAATTTGTGCCTTTCTACCAAGACACACATTTTTCGAAACCAGCAGTTAGTTTAGTTAGTAGGTTAGTTAGTTTGTTATTAAAAATAAAAACAGCAATAATGTTAATAAAAATGAAAATAAAAATAAAAATAAAATGGCAAACCAAATAAAACAATCTTGTAATAAATGCTGTCTGGTCTTAAACCAAAGCTGAAATGTGATTTTACCTTTTGAACATATTATTTCCCACTTTGAAGCAAGGTAACCGAATTATCTGGATTTAGAATCATAAATTGTTTTGGAGACAAGAATATTTTGTAATGAACCTTAATTGAATCTAGAGATGTTTTATAATCACCCTTTGAATCAAACGCAAACTCATATTTAGTTAACAATCCTGTTCCCTCATTAGATATTTTAAAATGATCCAAGTTTCAAATGAAAATAAATCCTGTTTTGATGAGATAAGGAGAAAAAATGTTGATTAGTCTATGATAAAGTTCAAGTCTGCTATAAACCTCAATTTTTCAAGTTTCATAAAGTTTAAATTTTAACCTGTCTACAGCTAAGCAAAGTTCAAAAACCTCAACCCATTAAATGCCACTTTATTTTGTTTATAATTTTACCCATTATGTAATTTCATTCATCTTTAATTTTACCACAGGTGAAAATAGTGAATTGTGCAAGATTAGTTTAGTTCCAATCAGTTTTCCCTTAGCGTCATTTATTCCTTTAAGCCTGTATTTCCCCAAAAGGCTGTCTGTCTAACAGGTCGCCTTCTTTCTTCTGCACCAGGTATTCTATCCCCTTTTTTCAGTTTTTCTCTTTCTCCTTTATTTTGATATTCATCCTGCTCTGCCAAGTAAGTTATTAATGCTTCTATTTGATCACTGAGTGCAACCCATGGCCCATGGCCCCATTTAGGATCGAATTGTTTATTTGCAGGTGCTCCCTCCATGAGTTTTAGGCTAGAATTTAGATTCCACAATCACTTTTTTTTACCTCCTCCTTTTTTTTTGCTCGCACGGCGGCGAGGAAACCAAACTCAACAGAAAAACTTGCTCGCACGGCGGCGATCAAGTCGAAAAACCACAGATAAACTTAAAGCCCTTCTACAGATTATATTTCCCAAATATTTATCATGATTTTAAAACATATTACAATAAACAGAGAACAGTACCTTTGGACACATAACGTCTGCACAGCGGCAGAACCTTACGCACACAGCTGACAGACAAACACACAGCTGACAGACACGCACACAGCTTTACAGATATACAAAAATGGATCCACGCTTTTCAGCTCCTATGATGTCCTCTCTGAACACTTATTTCACTTATTTCACTTATTACTACTACAGAGGACGGGCCGCGGTTGACCTTTATCTTATTCTCTTATTCTCTTTATCTTATTCTCTTTATCTTATTCTCTTATTCTCTTTTCTCTTTTTTTTCCTATGGTGGACCGCTCTCAACGCTTTGCGTTTCTTGAGCAAAGTCGCAGATTGGCTGACCCGGTTCTTTTTGCGGGGGCAGCACTCCCCGAGGATAAAACCGACAAAACCTAGCCTTTCCCGTTCCCGCGTCCAGGAACGGTCGGAGACGGCAAGTTCTCGCTGCGGAGCCAATCGACCTTTTACCTTTGACTATAGACTATTGACTAACCTTAACCTTACTCCTATGAACCTTTGAAAGCATTTAGACAAACCGGACGAAAACAGCACGAACGACACCTGACAACCGAACAATGACAGACAACTTAGAAAACTCAGTGACAAGCAGACAAACATGGGAAACAGTACAGACAACGGCTGATAACTGAAATTTATACAGACCTGAGAAACAGTACAATGGTGTATTAAGGAACAAGTGTCCTTACCTTTCATTTGTGCGCACTACACCAGAGTACTGTTCCGGAAAGTCTGCGCCCGAACGGCCAGTCCAATCTCCTCTCATGTGTCAACACAAAACCATCCTCTGCTACCAACTGTTGGGAACGGAAATCCCACTCGATGAATCATAATTTGTATTGACACACGGATCATAAAATCAGCCAAGAAAAGAATTCAGACTTTACTTATTTTATTCACTTTCAGCGCTGAAAGGAGACGCTTTTACCATTACATCCGAGAAGAGTTTCTAAAAAAAGTCTGTGCAGCGTCTGAGGAGAAGGAGGAAGGCAGCTGATTATATGAACTGAAGACACTCCCTGAAATCTCACCACGTCTCTGTGTCCTTGATAAGTTTTTGTTTCGTGAGGAATGGACCTTAGAGTCTAACAGAATCTAAAATGTAACTCTTTACTATGGGCCCTTTGTCTAACAGCATGTGACTCGTTCTCGACCTTGGTAAAGCGTCTCAACATAACACAGCAGTTTTTGTTGTTGAAAATGTAGCTAGCTCCTCATTGAAAAACAAACTTACATCATTAAGACGATGTGGAGGTTCATCCTCAGAGCTGGTTGTTGATCTGGTGGAGTCAGAGCTTCTTCTGAGACAGAAAGTCTTTAGGTTTTCTAACACCTGATTTCTCTGGCTTCCTCTTTCATCTTCATTTGCTTAGTTAGACTGCAAACATATGTTGAAGATAAAATCATTGATGAATGAGTTAGAACAACAACCTCACAATATCATATCTCACAATTCAATATCTCTCTGTCTTATGGAGCTTAATTAAAACCAGGTTAGTTTATGAATTAAAGAATACGTTGCAACAAACAGCCTCCATGCAGTTATAACATGAAGCTGAATGATTACTATAATAATAATCATACAAGTCACAATAAAATTGATAAAATAATTATTTAAGAAACCAATGTAAGTTATATATCTTTACTGCACTGTTTATAATTAAATGAAGATAATTAATAAGCAAACTTACCACCAGCTAGCAACACTTAGCAGCCTTCGTCCCCCTGGGCTCCTTTTGTGACACATTTCATTTCCATCGGTTGTTGTCCCGTTGTGTTGTCGTCTAACTCGGACGTCACCAGCTTGAATTTAACAAAATTAGTAACTATTGTCAAGGCCCTCTCTACTTTTAAGGCAATATTATGCGAGTAAAAATGGTGAATTTGAACAGCGTCTGTTATCTTCCCTGCTTCAAGTTTTTTCTTCTTTGTGGCGTTTTTTTAAATAAATGAGTGTGCAATACCGCCACCATCTGGTCTGGAGTGTGAACGGGAGCTAATGCCGTTGATTACATCACACATCTGAAAATTGATTTGGTACTTTCTTAAAAATTACATCATGATTATCCTTTTTTTATTGTATGCAATTTTAATAAATAGTAAAAGATTATTAAGGCACTTAAAAGTTCATACATATTCATTCAGATTTTGTTCACTTAAAGTATACTTTTATTTAATATATTAAAAGTGTATTTTGGTACAATTATGTTTAAGTGTGTTTAAAGTACTAATTTTGAAATTGGTACAAGTGTATTTTTAGTATACTTCTGATATAGGTAGTACACTTAATGATTAGCATACTTAAAGTGTACTTTCACAAATTTAAGTATGTTTGAAGTATACTAAAGTATACTTTTTTTACCAGCCTCCTTGGACAAGCACATAAAGATAATTGCTTTCTTTGTGTCATTTACTTTACAACAACCCCTGATATTGAGCATGCATGTAGTGACAGTGGAGAGAAAAAAAATCCCCTGAAGCCTCCAACAGAATCTCAAAGAAACCTCCAACTGTACCTAACCCAGTACAAGCAACCATCTGCCAGGACTGACTGGTGTTTTGAAAAGACAGAGCAGAGACACACAAAACAGAAGGAATCAGGGGTGGATCAGCTGGCGACATTGAATTCAATAAATAGTTATGGCATATCAGAGAATAAGCGCATGAATGAAACTCTTTTTTTCCGACAACATTGAATGCAACACACTGTAACCTGACACCCAATGCTAAGTAGCGGAAAGTGCGAGAAAAGGACAGAGCGCGAGGCAGCAGCATTGATGGATATATGTGTTACTGGACTGGACATTACGTGATTTATCGTAAGTCACACATTTTTGTCCATTGTGTCAGGAATATCGGTGGTCAGGAAAATACTACAATCACGCAAAGAATCAGAACAACGGACCGATGTTTAGCAGTTAATTCAACCATAGATGATGGTAATAAGGGCTTCAGATTTCACAGGTGAGGAAAACGTTTTAATTTAAAGAAAACATTGAACAAGAGAGCAGTGGGTCAGTTATACTAACTGTTTCTGGCCTGGTATTGACTTTGATAACCGTAACATGAGCTGCGCAGTTCGGTGTGTTTTGGTTCCGTTGGCACTAAAACAGGTTCAACCCGCCACCAAGTCATCAGTAGAGCAGCTGGTTAAATCAGATAATCAACCACCGCTGAGCTCAGGACAAACTTATTAATAATCACAATATAGACATTAAGTCTGACAGCATCATGTAACAGACTGAATGTTCTGTTTTAGTGTTTTTGCTACTTTTTTGCGTGGGAAATCTTTGCTTTTTGGTGTTGATTCCCTTGATCAGTGATCTCTGCTCCTGAAGCTGTTGTTTGTCGGTTGCCATGACAACAGGTCTTGTGTAATGCTGACATACAGAGCGAGAAAAGCAGAATAGAAGTTGTTGGAGCTATTTTTCTTTATTTCTTTATCCATTTGAATTTTGTTACTTTATTCTTAAATTTCTATTTTTTGTATTATTTACAGTTTATTTGTAGGTTGATAATTGTTGATTTTATTTATTTTTTGTTTTATTTTCTAAATTTAGATAGGAAGTAATGTGGGTCAGTCCACTTTCTATATGTGCAGGGGCCTGAAGGACCAGCAGGCATTTGACGCCAGCCAATCAGAAAGCGGGGATTGTCCGCCTGCTTTCTGAGGGGAAATTACTGAGGGGAATCCCAAACAGCTGAAACGCTAAGCCTGGCGGCAGGGGTAGCTAGGCATGGCGGGCGCCATGCCTATAATACACTGGGGGAAACCCTGCATAGTGACCAATAGGTGCTGTCCAGTCCAGTAATACATATTAATTAGCAGGAAAATAAAAGACATAAAAATAATTAACTATACTACATTAAGAAATTGTATTTAAGCCTCGGTGCTACATGAAGCTGCCACCCTTGAAAATGTCCCTGCCACCCCATAGATATTTTTCTAGATCCGCCCCTAGAAGGAATGATGTAGGAATATTTTCTCTGTTAATGAAAAGTAAAAAGTTAATAGCAGTAGAGGAAGAACATTTGATTGTTGGCAGCATTATCTCAGCTGATGCTTCTCTCCAGGAAGGCATCAACAGAATTCTAGACCAGGTGTAGCTTCTATGGAGAGAAACAAAAATTGAGAGAAAGCATTAAGTTAACAGTTGAAATAACAGCAAATAGTTCAAATTATAGAGTAGTAGAAGAATAAATTGAGGAAAAGTGGTGAATTTGTCCAGCAGCCTAATCCTATTGCATTCATGACTACTGAGATGGCTGTAATTCTCCCCGACCCCATACATTGGATTCAAATTCACAAAAAATTTAATAATCCCAAAGGGAAATTAAATGAAGCACTTTTCCTCTCTCTACTCCCCCTTTGACTGCAGACCCCCAGTCAAGGGGAGTAGAGAGTCAAGTTAATTAAAACTTTTTAGGTAAAGGTTTTAATTATAAGCTTTCTCAAAAGGAAAGTTTTAAGTCTGGTTTTAAGAGATTACCAGGTGTCTACCTCAGTGACTAAAATTGGGTGCTGGTTCCACAGGAGAGGAGCCTGATGGCTCAAGGATCTGTCTCCCATTATACTTTTAGAAAATCTAGGAAGACCAGTAACCACAAGGAACCACAAGTAAGCTTGCTGTCTGAGAGTGAAATGCTCTATTAGAAACACTATCGGAGAGGGATTTTACATGAAAATCAAGAAAATTATTGACTATCGTAGAAAAACTGTTTTCAGTCAGAAGTTTCTTCAATTTTGCTTTTATGCAGACTGCTACAGAAGATCCTTCCTGCCTACAGTCATCAGGCCTACAGCCTACAGTAGGCCTGATGCCTACAGCCTGATGCCTGATGACTGTAGGCATCAGGCCTACTTTGTACTCTAAAGTTTTGTACTTTATAGTACAAAAACTCTAAAGAACCATAATGAGTCACAACATTTAATTCCACCTTTTAATAACTAACATATTTTAAAATATGAATTGAATTTGAACTGAGAATGTTCAGTCTTGCGCATTGAGGTGAAAAGCAGCATTTGAGTCTGCAGTTCGAGGAACTGCTCAAACTGCAGACTCGAGCAGTTCCTATTACCGACCTGTCTGTCCTACCACGTAATAGTGAAAAGGTTAATGTTCATAGAACAAATACCTAAAACTCAAATTTAGCCATTTTCACTCTGAGCAACTGCAGACAAAATATTTCACAAGTTTCTTAATTTGTGGTGTAGTATTTAAGTGCAATCAAGTATTTTTGAAAATAAATTGTATCTTAAATAAATGAATAAAGCGACAGAGTGTAACTTAACATCATCATATGAGACTGATAATTTATGAAAAAATGTAGTTCCCCTGCCTTCTCCCCGTTCTGTTTTGACAAATGCGCTGCTCGGTCAGAAACAACTGATTAGAGGTGATTGGCAAACAACTTGTTGCCCATCACCTGTATCTCACTCCGCAGCCTGCGGGTGCAGGTTCAGGGTTTCCCCCAGTATGTTATAGGCCTGGCGGCCCGCCATGCTTTACTAGCACCACCGCCAGGCTAAGCCTTTCTTTTTTTTATTTTTTTTTGGGAAAATAAAAGGATTTTTTCTTTTTTTAAGTTTGATTGCAAGCGTCTCGGTTACTCTGAGCATTTCACTATCGGAGCAGATTTAATCCTAAGAGATATGTTTATAATTTTTAAATTCAAACCAATAACCCCGCTGGCGCCTCGGCGCCTTGCCTTGCGCACTGCCGTAGCTGGATTAAGTTAACCTCAGCGCAGATCGCACGCGCTTCCTTTCACTCGAACTGGACACAGGCTGACCGCTATGGATATTTACATCAACCCACTGTGAGGAATTATGATTAGTTATGATGAGTTCAGGGTTTCCCCCAGAAAATTTGGTAAGCCCGGTGGTCGGGAGGTCGAGGCGGTCCACTGGCGGTCCACCGTGTTTTTGTATTAAAAGATGTTAAGTTGACAGGAAATGTAAAAGTATTACTTTGTAATTATATGTTACGGGAAAACATCTCCAGTGAAATGCTATTTAAACCCACAACTAGTCTAGAAACAGCAAATTTGCACTTCTTTTTAATCCAAATTAAGTCAGCAGCTCCATCAGGCCCCTAAGGGCTTCAAGGGCCCAATAAACGCTAAGATTTTAAAACAGACCACAAATACATACATGCACAACTTGTTTATTGAGATTATCAATGCTGTTGACTATGAACAATATTCATACTATGAACAATATTCATAGTTAGCTTGTTTTGTTACCATAGCAACAATCTGATGCTGTGAGTTTAATCTGTGAATTTACGCAAATTAGTAAACTGCAATTATTGCTTTTTAGGCTGGCCAATTAAACCACTCTCTTCTCCCATATTTCACTAAATCAAACACAGAAGCTGTTAGAGTTGCTGATGTTTTTAGGAACAAAAGGGGCCCGTAAATCAAATTATGCTCCAGGCCTCATTCAGCCTTGAACCGGCCCTGTAATCCGCTGCACCACGCAGAGATGCGCAACAAATGGGAGATTTAATTCAATGCTGCTAATGTGGCTTTAGTAGCTCTTCCATTTTGTGTCTGTTGAGTTTTTAATAATCGTCACAACTATTCTAGCTGGTCGAGTTTATGGGACGAGTTTCTCAGATCTCCGCGCGCATTAACTCTAAGTAGACAACACATTTGAAATTGTTTAATGCAAAGTTTAACCGAAAAATTATACGAAAAAAAAAAAAACAATTATATAAGATCAGCGTGATGCGTTACAGACCGGAGGGCTGCATGATGAGGTTAGGACCACAGACAGAAACTTTACAGGGAAGACAGACACAGAGCCACATGCTGGCAGCGTGTTGAGATTTAAACGCTGCATATACTGTAATTGTTTGTTCACAAAGATAAATTATTCTCACCACTTCACAACGCGCCTCTGAATTCGCTACAAGTTATTCCTGCGGTTCACATGGAGCTGCGCAACCAGAACTAACGCGTTTTTTGGAGCTCTTACCTTATCAATGGAAGAGTTTTTGGAGAACTCTTGCCCAGAGTTCTCCAAAGGATCATAATTCCTCACAGTAGGTTGATGTAAACATCCATACAGGTCAGCCTGTGTCCAGATTGAGTGAAAGGAGGCGGCAGCGCGAGGCAAAGCGCAGAGGCGCCAGCTGTGTGATTGGTCCTGCTGTCAGGTTTAAATGCATAAACTATAAACCTATCTATGATAAACCTATCCTGTAGGAATAAATCTGCTCTGCTAGTGAAATGCTCAGGGCAACAGAGATGCTTGCAGCCTGGCTTTAAAAAAAAAAAAAGCTATTTTTTTTTCCCTAGAAACGTTAACAAGCAAAGCTTAGCCTGGCTGCGGGGCTAGTAAAGCATGGCGGGCCGCCAGGCTTATAATACACTGGGGGAAACCCTGGAGTTATTGATTAAGGTAAGAGTTTAAACCCACCGTGATAGCTCTGGTTGCGCTATCACGCAGCTCTACGTGAACTGCAGGAATAACTTATAGTCGCGCTTTCAGTGGTGTTTTGAGTGAGGGGGGAGAATGGACCTTACCAAGCTCCGCCCAGAAATGCCCCTCGAAAGTCCCACGTGACTATATGTCTCACATTAACAGCTTAGCTCCTATGGCATTTTTCGTTCAACTGACTCTACAGAGTATTTCTGAGTTGATTAGTGTAGCATTTCTGACGGATTTTCACAAAATATCAGCAACGACAATGGACAGGGGAACCAACAAGTTCATGTCATCTTTTTTTGGACAACATCAAGGTGTTTTAGCCACGCGATGCCTCCAACATTGTGCGCGTCACAGCTAAATGCTATCGGTCAATGAGAAAAACAGCAGATCCTCACACCCTCAGCATAAATATAGCTGTGGAAAAGATCACTGATGCCTATTGTTCTTGCAAGGCTGGGTAAGTCGGACATTCATGGTTTTGAGGAGTCGAATGTGCCTAGGACTTATACACGGTACTCTGTGCTAGCGTGGCTAACACGATTACAGTTTAGTAAAAAGCCTCTTCAGGTAAAATAAAATCTTTAATGTATGTCAGATACGGTACACATTGCATATTGATCTGTTCAGATAACGTAACACTGTAACAGACAGGCTTCAAGGTGTAGAAGTTGTATCGGTGCTGCCATTATGCTGTACTTGGCTAAAAGGTTTTCATAATGGATATGTTTATTATTGACTTTCTTTTTTTCATTCACTAAAAACAAAGAAAGCAAAGCAATAAGACTTACACCAGCAGACAATCCTTTGTTCTTATTGATCCTACAACAGTTGAGCTGCAAATGCGGTTGTGCACAAGCTTTGATCCAAGCAAGGCTTTCCGTTTCAGATTTTGGAAATCTGTGAATTTTACGATCATGATACCTGACATTGCCTGTACAGATTCCCCACTGATGGAGAACCATTGTTTTTTGAGTCCTGACGCAAAAACGTTCTGTTTGTCTGGAAATCTACAATGTACATTAGCATGAGTTTGTGAGACGGTAACCCACTGATAGCTGCGCTGAGACGTAAAATGGGCATTAGCCAATGAAAAGCGCCGGCTGTGGTAAGGTCCATGATGTATATTTGTGAACAAAACGCTTTGCGGCGTTTACATCTCAACATGCTGCCCAGCGTTTGGCTGCGTTTTTATTATTACTTGTATTTTGTTTCCGGTTACATAATGCATCAAACCATATGAAATGCTTTGTCCATGTAGACAGTTAATGTGCGTGGCCGCGCGGAGATCTGAGGAATTCGTCCCATAAACTCGACCAACCAAAATAGTTTCTGTGTCCCCTTCTTAAAAAACTCAACAGACACAAATTGAAAGAGCTACTAAAGCCACATTAGCAGCATCGAATTAAATCTCTCGTTTGTTGATCTGCGCAGTGCAGCGGGTTTAACTCATATTACAGGGCCGGTCCAAGGGTGTATGAGGCCTGGAGCAGAATATGACTTAGGGGCCCCTTTTGTTGCACAAAATCTAACACAGCTTCTGTGTTAGATTTTGTGAAATCTAGGACAGGGGGAGTAGTTTACCTGGTAAAGCTAAAAAGTAATAAATTATAACTGCAGCTTACTAATTTGTATTTGTGAACAAACAGAGTTCAAACACAAAGATTATACTCAGCATCAGACTGCTGCTGTGGTAACAAACCAATCTATGAATATTGTTCTTTGAACTTTTACAGAGTAAACTTGGCAGCTCCTTAAAATCTATTTATGTTAAATTATTTAAAATCTTTTAATTTATAGATGCTGAAACCATTATGTCAAATTTAGCAGCAATGATAATCTCAATAAACAAATGCTACATTTATATATCTGTGGTCTGTGTTAAAATATTAGCATTTATGGGGGCCCCTGAAGTCCGATGGAGCCGCTGACTTAATTTGGATTTAACAGAAGTGGAAAAAATTTATATTTTAATTGTATTTCTTGATTAGTTGTTTTTAAGATTAGTTGTGGGTTTATATAGGAGTTCACTGACTATGTTTTCCTATAGCATATAATTACTCTGTGATATTTTCTACTTTTATTGTCTTTTAATACAAAAACACGGTGAACCGCCAGTGGACCGCCTCGGCGCCCTGACCACCGGGCTTAGCAAGTTTTCTGGGGGAAGCCTTGAGGTTATCTCCTGGTTCCTTCACACTGCGCATGTGCTCAGCAGCAAATCTAAGTGATGTGGTGAGGAACTATAACGCTGTGAGAGTAAAGGGGAAAGTTTGCGTGTTGCGGCAGAAGATTACCTCGGGGTGAAGCGCGTCAAAATGCATAAACACAACAAATTTAATGTGACATTTAAAAAAACAAACACTTGACTGAGTTTGGCTACATTGAGGCTTAATGCAGAAAAAAAAAGACATCCGGGGCGTCCAGACGCAGGTAAAGCAGCGCACAACTACCAACACTTACCCAGATGAGCGTGACAGTCAGAAAGCTAAACAAATAACCCAAAAAATAATTTAAGTCAATGAGCTAGCAGTGTAAGATGCTGGTTCTGCTCTCGTTGCTCTCTGCTCTACGAGTAGCTGCGCGCTATGGTAGTGATATTTTACAGACGTAGCGCCTTTTTTGCTCCACACGGCAGTGAACTTTCATACTGAACAGTTGCTTAAAGCTGCAGCATGTAACTCAAACAAAGAAAAACATATTTTACATAAGTATTAAAACTTTGGAAAATTGATATCCTCTCCCTCCCCCCTGTGTTCTGCAGAATTTCTCACCTCACTCAGAAACAACTAATCAGAACCAGTACAGAACAGGTAGCCATGCTGTCGGGGAGTTTTGAATTTGTAAGTCAGGCTTGTTTATTTTGATGGAACCTTCATTTGACTTTGAATGAATGTTTTCCTCTTTTACTTGACATTGATATAGGCAGTGTTGTGAGTTTAGCCGACTAATGTATAATTGAGAATACTGAGAACCTTACTGTTAAGTAGCTGCTGTAGTGTACCTGCAAGTACTTTGCATGTTTTATGTCTTAATTTAGGTGAATTTATTGCCAGATCATTGTGTCCATTTTGCCAGACCACACAGCATTTATACCAAAAGTGAAAAATTAACAACTAATCCAGATGATCGGCCCTCATGAGTGATCGGAATTGGAATCGGCAATGCAGCAACAACACCTTGACAGCATCCCTAGCTGTCGACATGCTTTGTTGTCACCGCTGATCAATGTGCTAATGCGGAAAACTAAAACCGTTCCATGGAAACCGCTTTTATTCACCGTGATCGTGGCCATGCTAACCTAAAACATTGGGTGCCCATTTATGGTGGCTCGTTGTGGTGAACCAGCTGTACATAGAAGACAGTAAAGGGAGTGTGTGTGAGCAGCATGTACATGAGCTTGATTGACAGCACAGACTTTCCTCTTGGCTCTGATTGGTTGCTGCTGAGCGTGCAATGTATTTCTCTATATAGCACTGGCAGAAGGCAGATGACCTTCATTTTCACAGATAATATGTCTCATATTATACTGTCAGGACATAGTAATAGTTTTAACAAATATGCAAAACACATAATTGTCCTTATTCTGATTGGCTATTTTTTACTGGGAGAAGTGCATTTCTGCAGATGGTAACAGTAGCACTGGGAGTAAGTGAAGGAGCCTGATATTTTTCACAGATTAGCTGTTCCATACTATGCTGTCAGGAAATAATGACATTTTCAACAAATGTATACAAAATATATTTTTGTAAAAGTTGCATACTGCAGCTCGAAGGTATGTTTTCAATGTGGGAATGACAATGTATTTTGTAACACAACAAAAAGGATTCTTTTTGTTTAATTTTTTTATTCTTGACAAGAAAGTTTGTACTTGAAAACTTTATATTTTAGAGGAAACCTTAATTGTTCTGTAATTTGCAATTCCTTGCATGTTTTTGCAACTTTATGAAAAGGTGTCTACATGCAGAGACTTTTGTTGAATTCTAATCTTACTCTAATAACACTTGTGTTGTTGAAAAAGCAACATTTTCATCTTTTATAATCAAAACAGCAAATGTTTGTGAAACAGTAACTTTAATAGAACCAAAATCCTAGATTTTACATTTAGCAGGATGTGAACTGCAAACATGATTAAATTAAATAAATGAGCAAAATAATCAAAAAATATTCTGTGTACTTATTACTCATAACATTTGGTTGTATTATTCAATTCCTCAGGTTGAATCACTGGCAGAGTCAGAGCAGGAGTCAGCCATGTTCCTGGATTCAACCATTACTTCAATCACAGCTGAAGTAAGTTTTCTAACAAAAGCTTGACACAAGAATCTGGTTGATTTTGGAGCATAATGTGAAGTTAAGCAATCATTTATTATGCAAATAATACAGCTTGTTGCGTCATAAATTCCCCAGGATAAAAAAAGTCGAAACATTTTTTAGTGTAAAAAAAAATTGTGTAATTTTTTACACTAAACAATTGTAAAAAAAAAAAAAAAAAGTTCACTAAACTTCATTAAGTTTAGTGAACATCCTTGGTGCACCAAGAACAAATCCCTCAAAATATCAGATGATTTATATTTAGAGTCCACAATACAAAATTAAATATAAGTCTGTAATTTATTAAATTATCTTGATGGAAAGAAGGTTTCTTAAGTAAATTTCTTAACTATTTAGCTATCTAAAAAGCCTGAAGAAGATGTCCATTTCTTAGGATAGATTAATTACAACTAAAATAGGGACAGTAATCAAAGGAAGATGCACACAATCCAGTTCCCTGATGCATCAGGTTGTTTCTGATATGTGACATTCTGATATGGTTTCAAATGTGTACAATAAGACTGCAAAGTAAAGATCTGCAGTACACAGGACTAGGGCTGAAATGATTCCTCGAGTGATTCGAATACCTTGATTATTAAAATTCCTCGAGGAAAATTGATCTGCCTCAAAGCTTCGTTATATTATGTTTGAGATTAATCTATTTTTTTAAGGTTTTATTGGCTCTAGTGGCCTTGACAGGAAAGAGGGTTTTGAGAGACGGGGAAGACATGCGGCAAAGGTCGCCAGGCCGAGAATCGAGCTGGCGACGGCGGCGTCGAGGACTAAGGCCTTCGTATGTGGGTTGTGCTTAAACCCTGCGCCACCACAGCACACCGCCGTTAAATTACGTTTGATTATTTAGCGCACCGTGTTCCAAACTTTATTTAGCACTTCCCCTGAGTTGTTGACGAAAGCTAAGTGTTAGCAGCATAATGTCCAATTTTCCAGTTCGGCCTGGGAGGATTTTACTGATTTATGATAATGCCCAGATTTTTGTCGTTTTTCGCGGGATCAATAAACATTCTTAAAATGACGGGAGCAATGCTTGGAGTACTTGTCCCGGAGCTGCTGGTTCAGAGCGAAAGGCGGGATTATTTATACAGGTGAGGGATTAGACTGAACACTGTGGGCGGCTGTGCATTAGATGCGTAGCTTTACTGAAAATACCAGATTATATCATCCCGGTCGCAACCAATGGGTGGCAAAGAACATTTTGGAAGAACATTTTGGCACCGGGCCACGCAAGAAATAATTTTATGTGTCTGGACGATCTTTTATTTTGAAAATTCTTTAACCGGATCCTCTCGGTTACTTGCGTGCCAACACTGAGCCCACAAGCAACAAAATGAGTAAGAAACAGATCAGGTGTCTTTGGAAAGTTTCTTTGCGAAGGGGAAAAGGCCCAGAGAGACAGGAGGATGGATTTATCCCAGACCGGTAGGTGAGTCCCATATTACAAGCCGCTCTGCGTAACATGCGGCGACCGGCTGCTAATGAAGCTTCAAACTGCTTCACCACGTTGAGACCAAGCAGACTGTGAATATAAGCAACATTTAGGGTGTCATTGTCTCCCATCACTCCCAAATGAAACCGTCTCGTTGCAGAGAAACAAGATCAGGGCTCCCATTAGTCATTATCGTCAGTTAAAATTTTCACGAAAGTAAAATGTTTGTTTTTGTGGCGCATCTGTATCTTATTTTGAAGGGATATGTAAACTTTACCATAGCGACCAGAGTTAGAGCGCGTTTGGGTAGTGGTGGAGAGGAGATGAGTAGAGCTTGTGAGTCTTAAGTCTGCTTTAGACGGCAAGATTTAAGAATGTCGGCCGATTCTCCAAACCTCTGTGACCACAGAGCTGATAAAAGTCCAACAGGTTCGATCGGTTCGTGTCTCCAGCCACACGGCAGGAGCAGCACAAACCGATTCCAGTCACGAACATCTCGATTCCAGAAGAAAATCCACAAAACTCCCAACATAGCATAGGAGAATTTAGAATAACCAAACACAGATGATGATGTAGAAGCAATAGTGATAGTTTGTGGAGTCATTTTAGGAGATAAAAGACATAACAAAAAGAAAAGGCGGTGGATCAAAGACGACGGGAGCAACCGCTCTATTTGCTGAACTATGATTTGGAGGTGACTGTTTTTTCATAGTTACCATTTTTAACTGAATAAACATAAACTTATATAATAATGACCTTTACATATAATAATAAACATTTCCACATATCATCTCCGATATCCACCGAACTCACAGTTGTGCGATATCTCAGCTGTTTGGGATTCCCCTCTGTTCTTACGTCACCATACTTTCTGATTGGCTACCTGTCACATTCAGCAGGTTGTATTCTCATTCCTGCTGCGATAAAATGGCCAATATTCAGGATTTAGCGGGAACACCAACATGCAGAAGCCGTATCTGACGGGTCTCGACCGGGCCGCGGTAATAAAAAGGTTGGGGACCACTGCCTTAATGGGTCAGGAGGGTTGCTGGTGCCTATCTCCAGCTAAAGTTCCTGCCGAGAGGCGGGGTTCACCCTGGATATGTCGCCAGTCTGACTCAGGCCAACACAGAGACACGCAGAACAAACAACCATCCACACACACACACACACACACACTCACACCTATAAATGTAGTTCTTTTCATATGATTTTAAATCTGTACAGTTTACACTCCATCCATCCATCCATCCATTTTCTTCTGCTTATCCGGGATCGGGTCGCGGGGGCAGGAGCTTCAGAAGGGAGTTTACACTCAGTTAACCTAAATCTATTTGACACTTAAACTGAATTTTTTTGTTTTGTTTTGTTGTTTTTTTTCCTGACCCTAATGGCCTTTATTTGATTGATAGAGGCGGGTTGTGAGAGAGGAGGAAAACATGTAGCAGAGGTCAACGGTCTGGAACTCGGTGCTCAACAGCACTTTACCTGGCAGCACCATTGCCGCCCAGAAATTTCAATCAACTAAATAATTATAAATATCCTGAATTGCCTCTCCCACTTTCCTGTTTTTTTATTTCCAGCTTAAGAGAAGTTAGTCGTGCGGAATCCAGTTAAACAAGAATCTACACTGCCAAGTGAAACGGAAGCCACGGAGAAGTGAAAAGTTTCAGCTGGAGTGAATCGGAGAGCAGTAACCTCTACATGAACTATTAATTATATTGGTTTATAATCTATATGCATATTAAAAGTTGGATTAAAGTAGTTGTTTTATTGTCATTGATGGCAGTACTCTAACCAAAGCCTCTTTCCTCTCATGCTTAGTGTTTAAAAGGATCCATGACTAGTTGAAGATGTTGGCCTAAATATGCTGCAATTTTCCTATTACCTAAAACAATTGCAGTTTGTGATATACAAAAATGCATAATTACTTAAAATAAATGTACATCTTTTATATTTCTCACCCATGGAGGTCACAATTTTTTCACCGATGGATTGATGACACATAATGGTCCATTCTGTACTGGAGTCTGCAGAGTAAACACAGGAAGGCTAATTTTTCCCCAAGTAGTTGTTTATCATAACTGGTGTAATTTTAGATAATGCCACAATGTGTCACTATTTGTTGTGATAAAAAATAAAAATTCAGGCGAATCTAATTTTCAACATGAAAGAAAGGAGAGCGCAGTGGGAGAACTGAAGTGGAACACAACTTCCGAAGGACCTAATCTGGACCCTGGGCATTTCTCCACAACACTGAGTCATTTATACCAGCAGAACTAACAAAGGTTATACAGGTGATGGTTACCTCAACGAGCTAAAACTAAATGCTCTAACAAGGATCTATACTACCTGCGGTACCGACATCACCGATCCGACCGGACCCATGGAGGTCCGGTGTCGGTGGTAAAGTCCTGTGTCGCTGCTACCACCACTGAACTCCAAACAGCACAGATGTTGCCGAACCGGACACAGCGCTACAGACGCTGGGAGAAACGCCAAAGACAAGCAGCGCTAATGGAGCTATTACTACTGGAAATCATAATGGAGCTGATACTGTGAATTTAGACCAAAATTGAATTTTGAATATATGAAATCCACATCTAGGCTCATGCTTTAAATAAGCAAACTGTTAATCAGTGAAATTCTTTGATCAAAACTGCTAGAAACAAAAAGGTTTATAGTTCCAAGTAAAAGGAAGCAACTTTTTCTGTAAACCTTTGTTTTTACAGGAGTAGCATCCAGCTAATGTTCTGGGTGAGATGTGGGGTCACCCTGGACAGGCTGCCAGTCTGTCACAGGGCAGCACAGAGACACACCTAGGGGCAATTTAGACAGACCAATTAACCTGACAGTCATGATTTTGGACTGTGGGAGGAAACCGGAGTACCTGGAGAAAACCCACCATGCACAGGGAGAACATGCAAACTCCATGCAGAGAGATCAGGCTGGGAATTGAACCCAGAGCCTTCTAGCTGCAAGACAACAGCTCTACCAACGGTGCCACTGCAGCCCTCTTTATTGAATTTTTTTTTCACATAATTTATTGAAACTTATGTGAAAAATAAAATCAAGATATTAATTGGCGTGTTCTAAAAATACTGCAAAATATAATTAAAACTACGCCATTTTCAGTAAGATGTATGCTTTAATCTATTGATATTTAATGTGAGTAGTGTAGTTCTTGAGCAATATATTTTTCGTATGATTTAGTTCATTGTAATATCTTCATTTTTATACTCTCCCCACATGCATGAAACTGACAGAACTGCAGAGTTCCTGTGATTCACCTACTGCTGAGGAATTGTATCTGATGTCCGTTCCAGCTTTTAGACTTAGAAAGATTACTGGGTTATTGTACTGTCTGATTTTCACAAAGAATTTTCATTATTGTCAGTATGGAAATGTAAAGTATCAAATCTTGAATAGAAAATTAAACTAATTTGCAAAGTACTTGCATTAAAAAAATGAATAAAGAGACGAAACGTTTTCATGCAATAATTGTGAGTCAGAAATATGTAGAGTGTGCACACAGTGAAGACACTGTCCTGTCCAGTTTAACTAATTTCAAAATGAAAACGTTACATCTCATATTGAATAAAACTGCATTAAGGATGTTCTAATTGGTCACACAAATGGAAATGTGATATATTTCATGCATGTCATGTATCAGCTGTAACCAGATGAACGAAACTGATTATTAAAGATTATAAGGAACTCGATATCAGCAGCCACATTTTACTGAGCATGCGCACGCAGCGACTCTCGTCTGTCCGACGGCATTTGAAAGCAGCAACAGATCATTTTACAAAGGGTCTTTGTCATTTTTTCCTTTCTTCAGTTTTAGTTCCTTCTTTCTGTTGTAAGTTCAGAGCTTTGCCATGTAATGAGCAGATGAACTCTAGACTATTATGTTCTTAGAAAAACGAAACAACTTCCTAAACATGCCAGTGTGGCAAATATTTAATAACCGTTTTTCTTGAAAAACTATGATTTCATTCAACAATAAAGTTTTACTTTTCTATTGGTGAAGTATGTAATGTGATCGTTTAGAATAGCATGTATGTCCTAAAGGAATTAAGTTGATTTGAACATAAAACACATGGGAAACTGCAAGATGAGATGAGGGATTTCCGAGCACAAATAAAGAGATTAAAAAAAGTATTTTAAAGACGTAGGAGGTCTTTGAGGAGGGGGAGGCTGGAAATTTCTCCTGTTGTGCAGAACAGTGGACGGATTCCTGCCGCCTAGTTCTCCATTTTTTTCCCTTCAACTTTCCAAGTACAGTTTTCAGCGAGGACGAACTATTTGGTCACGAAGCAGAAACCCTGTAAACGGGACACGGGATTAATGCTGAGTCGAGGGGAAGAACTAGAAAAAAGATGTTCGTGTAGCTTCAAGGAAAGAAGACGGAAGCAGCTTAACAAGGTAAATTTGAACTGTCCACAGACCAAGTTCACCGCTTAGTAACCGGCTGCTGTCGACGGCGAAGCGTTGGGCATCAGAACAAACAGACAAGCAAACGAACATAAAAAAACCAGATAAAAACCTCCAGTTCCAGCCTATAAACATGGTTGACTTCTCGCGAGTCATTTACTCTTTCACCCCCCTCCACACACACACACACACACACACACACACACACACACACACACACACACACACACACACACACACACGAAGCTGCTGCGATTTAACTTATTTATGTTTTGTCTAAAACTTTCAAGCCTGGAAAAGCTTAAGTGTTGATCCACTATTTTGTAAAAAGCCAGACTAAGCCCCGCGTCCCGCTCCACTTCCTTAGGCTCTAAGTTTCTTGGTGAGTTCCAGCTTCTCTGTCCTTTGGTAGGAGGTGAAAGTTGTACCGATGTTTTTTTAAGTCACATTAGTCTTTTGCTTGTTCTGTAAGCAAATAGAACCAAAGTTTAAGCAAAGAATATATTTGTTTCATTATAAAGGCAAACATAGTTGAGAACTAATCTAACCTTCAATATCTGAATTTACAGAAACGTTTAAATTTAGGCCTACATGTACACAGTCCAGTCACATTAATGTGACCATCTGTCAAAAGCCAGAATAACCACCTTTCGCAGAGCGAACTGCTACGAGACGTGCAGGAAGAGAGTCACTTAGGTCCCTGAAGGTCTTCTCTGGGATGTTGAGCCATGCCGACTCTAATGCCGTGGCCAGCTGCGCTAGATTACGCGGTTGAGGATCCATGGCGCGAACAACTCGATCGAGATGGTCCCACAGATGCTCGATTGGGTTTAAGTCAGGTGAGTTTGCTGGCCAGGGGAGGACGGTAAACTCATCCTGGTGCTCTTCGAACCACGCACGTACACTGGCAGCTGTATGGCACCTCGCATTGTCCTGCTGGAAGATGCCATCATCCTGAGGAAAAACAATGCGCATGTAGGGGTGGACATGGTCCGCAAGGACAGATGCGTACTTGTATTGATCCATCGTGCCTTCCACAATAATCAGTGAACCCAGAGAATGCCAGGAAAACATTCCCCAGACCATAATGCTCCCGCCTCCAGCTTGGACCGTTCCTGCAATGGTTGCAGGGTGGTTCCTTTCAGAGGTTTCACGCCTTATACGCCAACGTCCATCTGTCCGATGGAGCATAAAACGCGATTCATCTGAAAACGCTACCTGTCGCCACTCAGTGGACGTCCAGCTGCTGTACTGGCGTGCAAATTCTAGCCTTCGTCGTCGATGAACACCAGTCAGCATAGGTGCACGAACCAGGCGTCCGCTTCGGAGGCCCAGACGCAGCAATGTTCGCTGAATAGTGGTTTGGGAGACACTTGTGGTAGCCCCTTGGTTCATTTTAGTGGTCAGTTGCTCAACGGTAGCCCGTCTATCTGCCCGAACGCATCTCCGCAACCGTCGTTCGCCTCTGTCATCTATGGCCCGTGGTGCACCACATTTGCCACGTCGTTGATTTTGGACAGTCCCATTTTGCCATGCACGGTACACTTTTACCACGGCGGCACGCGAACAGTTCACAAACTCAGCCGTTTCGGAAATGCTTCCACCCTTGGCCCGAAAGCCAATGATCATGCCCTTTTGGACGTCGGATAAATCGCTTCGTTTCTGCATTACGCCAACGATTGAAATGTTTTCCGAAGCCCACACACACCCTTTATATACGCTCAACTGCACTGTGCTGCCACCTGCCTTCTGTGATTGGTTATTTAACTCTGAAGTGGAAAGTACGTGGTGGTCACATTAATGTGACTGGACTGTGTATAAATATGACAATATTAGCGTATTTTTGGTGTGTTCCATTTTCCCTTGTATTTGTCCAGCTTATTCTCTTCAACTTGGTTTCAAAGACAGAACCGTCACACCCAATTTCTCTATTATTCACCTGTAAATCAGAGAACCTGCAGAATTAGTAATTGTTTGTGCAGCAACCAGGTTTACTGCAATTAGAATTATAGGTTAACAAATTGCCTCCCAGCATTTTTTTCATTCAAATGCTCTTACTAAATGTGTAAATGTCTGTTCCAAGTTTTGTGACACATTTATTGAAATGCTGTCAAAGTCAGTAGTAAACAGTTTTTTTTTAACATATCACGATTTGTATGATCTACAGACATCTTGGATTTTGAGCTCTGGTTGATGAAGAGATTTTTTTCAGTGTTTAACATAATTCTTCCAAAATGAAAATAGCTTATTTTTATGTGTACAAATGGGCTGTTGACTGTCTTATTAAATCTCCTGTGTGTTGGCAGATGGCTTTTACCCAAAGTTTTTCATAGAGTGGCAAGATTTTTTATTTTTTTTTTTTTGAAAATCAACTTGGCAAAATTCTTTGTGTTAAACTATAATGTCCCATTATTATAAGGCCAGGAAAAAAATATTTAGCAAGTCCTCATGTGATAAGTTTGAAGCCATGAAAGAGCACTTTCAGTTCCGCCAGAGTTTGATGCATTAGTATAGAGGTGTAGTCACAACTGAACAGTTGCCAGACTCACCTGTCTACCACCCTGCCCCACCTGTTTTTGTGTGGGAAAACTGTGTGAGCAGCACATGGAAAAACATTTGCCTTACATGAGCTCAAAGCTGATAGTTCCCTGATATTGGAGAGACCAAGGGAAATTTAGTGGATTCTTTCCTTTACACAGATCAGTACTCCAACCAGCAAAGGTAGGATATTTTTATGTTTGACGAGTTTTACAGGAAAGTAACAGAGATAAATAGGCTCTTAAAAAGATCTAGTAGCAGGCCCGAGTATATGTCTGTGTGTGTGATTGATGTATTTGGCTTCGTGGCCTATTTAGACCTTTTGTGGCATAAATACTTAACCTTCAGAAGACTAATAGGGCACAAGGGAACCAAAGGCTGGTGCTAATTTGGTGGTTTAATCTTTTTAGATTTAAGGTAATGTTGTGTATTAAGACATAATTTGAGCTACTAAAATGAATGTGAAGTTTGAACTACAGTTCAGTACTTTAATGTACTTTGAAATACAAACATGTTTGTATACTGTGTGTCTGTTTTCTGGCTGGTGGTGATCAGAAGCCCAGTGGCGCTGATGGCATGGCAGTCTGCCTTAGAGCAGACGGGACTAACACACAGCCTAACACCGGCAGTGTAGATGTAGGTCTGCATAAAAGAGTGAGCGACTGATTGTAGTGTAAAGACCTTTGAAGTCTTCTGGGACTAGATAAAGTGATAAAGTGTATGGGCCATTTTGTTTATATTGCCTGCTTGTTACTATGAGGGGCGATTTAGAACAAAAACTATGTTTTGTCTCACACACGACCAAAAAACTCATACACACACAAAATATTAAAATTGAATATATACTATTAAAATGTCACACACACATACAATTTTTTCTCTCTCTCACACACAGACACACACACAAAATGCTGAAGTTGTGCTTATACACTACTAAAGTATCACACACACAAAGCATACAGACATACTGTTCTGAATGATAGGTTGTAAATGTATGTGTGTGTGAAATAACACTAAACTGAATGGAATGAATGAATGGGGATGAGACTTGTATTTTTCTGTTAGAGACACTTTTTTTGTATGTGTGAAAGAAACTAATTTTTTTGTATGCGAGTGTTGTCACAGAAGAGGCGGGGCATAATTTGAAGTTCAGATCGCGCATGCGTTCATACCACAGTGAAGTTAGATTCAAATTGGATATTGACGCTTCACAGTGTAAGAGGCGTTTAGCTCAAGGTTGTTCCGATTTATGAACAGGGGTGAAAGTAGGGGGTATGGCAGGGTGCCCCCTACCCCTAAAAGATTTAGTGGGGGTTCGCAGTACCTGCAAGAGAGAGGAGCGGCTGTCTGCCGTAAAGAATCAGTGGGTTCACTGTGCAGCCGTGAGTTCATCCACTAATTAGCCGTGACTGATTAGTTTTTCAAGAACAAACACGATTAAGTCGTGACTAAAACACGGCTTAATCAGTTAAATAGGTTTTTTCTCCTTTCATATTTTTTCTGAACTATTCGTGCTTTGCCAGAGCAGAGGTGCAATATGTCGATCGCGGAAGGTTTTGAGTCGATCTCGGCATTAGGTGACAAGGATGTTGAGACCAGCACGTCCTCCTCTGACTTGCTTAAAACGTTCGTAACTTTATTAAAGTACAACAAAAAAAAGTCAACAAAATGTGTTCAAATTTATGACCTAACAAAAATAATAATCTCAGTGATTATTGTTTCAACAAGGTGTTGCGCAATTCTGTGCGTTTCAGTTCCATTACCAAAATAACTAGCAGAGAGGGAGTTTAACATTAACTAATCAACCACCGCTGTGTTCATGGAGAGGCTTATTAAAGATTGCAAAATAAGTATCAAGCCTGAAAACCTGATATCATAACGGACTGAATGTTTTTAATGTAATCTCTGCTCGGCTCGAGGAGCGCAGGCAGTTGCCATGGCAATGGGTGTGCTTAAATGACAGAGAGAGACGGAGAGTAAAAATGTGCAAATGGTTTCGAGTTGATCACCTGTTTGGGTTATTTTACCTTTGTTTACCTTTGTCTTAGTGCATCACAGCCGCTGTAGTTTCTGAACATTCAATAAACGAAAAACTTGGACTAATTACCTTGTTCTTTGTGAGTTTACATCATTTACAACAAACATCAAACAAGGTAAATACTGTATGTTTCATTAAGTATTTAATAAACAAATGGCTTCTATTGGCTCTACTTCTCTCCCTGTCCTCCTTTCCACCACAGTTACAAACCTTGGAGTTAGAATAGATTCTCATCTTACATTTGAAAACAACATTAAGCATCTATTTAAAACCTGTTTCTTTCATCTTCGTAATATCTCCAAAATTCGTTCATCTCTCTCTTTCACTGATGCCGAGACTCTCGTCATGCCTTTGTCTCCTCCAGGCTCGACTACTGCAACTCTCTGTTCATTGGAGTCCATAAAAAAACATCTTCAGAAGCTTCAATATATTCAAAACAGCGCAGCCAGGATTCTATTGAGGCCCGTAAATCTGACCATATCACACCTATCCTGCATGACCTTCATTGGCTTCCTGTCACCTACAGAATTCAGTACAAAATCGCTCTCATTACCCATCAATGTTTAAACAGAACTTCACCGGATTATCTGAAGGATCTTCTCATTCCACTTTCATTCACCAGATCTCTACGATCACAAGACTGTAACTTCCTTCACCTTCCTCGATCCAGATTAAGGACCATGGGAGATCGGGCGTTCGCTGTGGCCGCCCCCCGTCTCTGAAACTCTCTCCCGGATTATTTGAGAGCTCCGCAACCACTGGTTGACTTTAAAAGAGGCTTAAAGACGTTTTTATTCAAGCAAGTCTATTCTGCCTCCACATGATTTTTATGTTGTTGATTTTATCTACGATTTTAGTTGCACTGTGTAGCACTTTGAGATTTTTTCTAATGAAAAGTGCGGTACAAATTAAATTGATCATTATTATTATTATTACAGCGATAATTATGTAAAATTAAATTGTCTAATTTAAATATAATAGTTTTATTGCTCTCTGGGATCTTGCTTTGAGCTCAGAGTCTGAGACATTTTTCCCCTATCAAAACATTTTTTTTTGCTTCTTATTTAGTGGAAATATTGATGTTGATGATACTTTTTCCAAAATGATAACCTTTTGCAGCCACTGTTGAAAATGAGGCTCTAACATTCACAAATGACATTGAAATAAAATCTAGTCCAACATCTGGTTTGAGGTGATTCCTCTGGAACCTGTTGGAGGAAAAATATCCCAACTTCAGAAGATGAGCTTTAACCTGACAGACTCTCTGGTTCCTCCTGTCAGGATGAGGAGGCGCCATGTTAGGAAGAGAAGTGGAAGCTGCAGGATCTTGAGAACAAACGGGGCGTGATGCTGAGCTACTGATTATTACTCTATCTGGACACAGGATCAATATAATCAATTTAAAAGTTAAAATGAATGGTTATATGCCAGACATGGAAAACTGGGATGCACTCCATACCATGATGTTCAGAACAATGCAACAATGCAAGAGCTACCAGCTCATCACTTTGCAAAAGAATTAATCAGCACAGAAACTCCAAAGCACACAAAGAAGCAAATTTAGAGAGAGAGAGAGAGTATAATATACTTTTGTCATAGTACCCGCAAGAATGTAAAACTACTTTCCCCCCTGGTTTTGACCGCTACCAGCTGTTCTCTACCGGTTCGGCGGTTCACGTACTTGGAGCCTAAGTGACCTGAGCTCTGAAGGGGGAGCGGAACTAATGTCGACTATCTGTCATAGCCGTAAATCCTGCATACTTTATGATTATGGGCACATCGATGATACGTTTCTTATAAATCCGTCATGTCTGTAGAAGTTTCATTTTGTGTTTAATTTCTCGGAAGTTTACGGTAAATAAAAAAAATAAAAATAAGAAAAATGTAGTTATTTCCACTCAGGGTCCAGAGACAGGTGTTGTTCTGCTTGTTGCTTAACGCAGCATCCAGCATTATTCATGCTTTTTTTTAGAACATATTCCATGCAGTTTTCTAAAGAAATATTAAAATATTAAAAAGGTAGATTAGCTATCGGGTCAAAATATCCCGCGGGAGACCAAATTTGTAGTCAAACAGAATTTGTAGCAATAGTGACGCTAAACAGCTCTAATGTCTATTTTACGGTATCATAACAATATTGGAAACAGCAAAAGTCATTTATGTTAATATGTTTGATTAAAATAGCAACTTAATTAAATAAAATTTACCGTCAACTTCTGAGAAACATAATACACAGGTATGACGTATTTATAAGAAATCTGCTGAGTAAGCAGTATGTGACGTAACATCAATGTTACATCGCATGCGCATGGACCTTACCAAGCTCCGCCCAGAAACGCCCCTTGAAAGTCCCACATGACTACATGTCTCACAATAACAGCTTAGCTTCTATGGCATTTTTCGTTTGGACTGACTCTGCTGAGTATTACTGAGTCGATTAGTGTAGCATTTCTGCCTCTGCTGGATTTTCACAAAATATCAGCCTTGACAATGGACAAGGGAACCAACAAGTTCATGTCATCTTTTTATGGACGACATCAAGGTGTTTGAGCCACGCGATGCCTCCAACATTGTGCGCGTCACAGCTAAATGCTACAGGTCGATGAGGAAAACAGCAGATCCTCACACCCTCAGCATAAATATAGCTGTGGACAAGATCACTGATAAGATCATTGCTGTGGACAAGGACTTATACACGGTACTCGGTGCTAGCGTGGCTAACACGATTACAGTTTAGTAAAAAGCAATGTGTACCAGATACGGTACACATTGCATATTGATCTGTTCAGCTAACGTAAGACTGTAACAGACAGGCTTCAAGGTGTAGAAGTTGTATCGGTACTGTCATTTTGCTGTACTTGGCTAAAAGATTTTCATAATGGATGTGTTTATTATTGACTATTTTTTTCATTCACTAAACACAAAGAAAGCAAAGCAATAATACTTACACCAGCAGACACTCCTTTGTTCTTATTGATCCTACGACGGTTGAGCTGCAAATGTGGTTGTGCACAAGCTTTGATCCAAGCAAGGCTTTCCGTTTCAGATTTTGGAAATCTGTGAATTTTAGTTCCACAAATACGATCAGAATACCTGACATTGCCTGTACAGATTCCCCACTGGCAGTGGAGAACCATTCTTTTTTGAGTCCTGACGCAAAAACTTTCTGCTAGTCTGCTAGTCCACAATGTACATTAGCATGTATAACTACAGTAGCTTGCGTTTGTGAGACGGTCAAGCACATGGTAGCTGCGCTGTGACGTAAAATAGGCATTAGCCAATGAAATGCGGCCCCTGTGGTAAGGTCCATATCCCTCAGTGCTGAAACATCTTTTGTTGTTTTGGTTGAGCAAAGTAGGAGGGACGACCTCTCCAAGATGGCCACCGTATTTCCTGCGCTGGAGCAGCCAATGGGGGTCTACTCTCATATTATGTCTATGCTTCTCTGCCTTTATAAAAAAAAAAACCACGAAGAAGAAGAATCAGCTGCTCTTAAAGATACAGCACAATTCCTAATCTATGGAACATCTTTAGTAAATAACTGATTTTGCATAAAACTATATTAATTGAAAAGCAAAAATAAATCATCTTACAGGTAGATTAGCTAAAGGGACAAAATATTCTGTGGCAGACCAAATTTGTAGTCAAACAGAATTTGTAGTAATTGTGACACTAAACAGGTCTAATGTCTTGTTTATAATATGGTAACAATATTGGAAACTGCAAAAGTCAATTATGTTAATATGTTTGATTAATATAGAGGCTCAATTAAATCAAATTTACAGAATCCTCTGAGAAATAAAACACACAGGTATGACGGATTTAACACACCTGAATAAAATAATGAGGTCATTAACAAGACTGGAGAACTTGACTGCACATAGGAGGTGATTAAGTTACTGGATTCAAGTGTGTTGGTCCAGGGATACATCTAAGAATTGCAGGACACCGGCCCTCGAGGCTCGAGAACCAGGATTGCCCACCTAGGCTCTAAGTACGTGATCCTCCGAGCACTTGAGGAGGGAGCGGTAGAGAACGGTTGGCTGAAATTAGCGTTCATAAATCGGATCAACCTTGAACTAAACGCCACTTACACTGGGAAGCGTCAATATCCAATTTGAAGCCAACTTCACTGTGGTATCAACACATGCGTGATCTGAGCTCCAAATTATGCCCCGCCTTTTCCATGACATCTCTCACACATACAAAAAAATTGTCTTTCACACAGAAAAATAGTTTCAACCCCATTCATTCATTCATTCATTCATTCATTCATTCATTCATTCATTCATTCATTCATTCATTCATTCATTCATTCATTCAGCCTAGTATTAGTTCACACACATACATTTTCGACCTATCATTCAGAATAGTATGTCTGCATGCTTTGTGTGTGTGTAATATGGTAGTAGTGTATATGTGTAATTTTAGTCTTGTGTGTGTGCGAGAGAAAAAAATATTGTATGCGTGTGATATTTTAATAGTGAATATGCGAAATTTTAGTATTTTGTATGTGTGAGAGAGAAAATTGTATGTTTGTGTGACATTTTAATAGTGCATATGTGCAATTTTAATATTTTGTGAGGGTGTATGAGTCTTTAGTAGTGTGTGAGAGACAAAACCTAGTTTTTGTCCTAAACGGCTCCTCAGATGTTACCATTCCTGGTATGTAATACCTTTTGAAGTCTTACATGTTTATATGGAGCCTGGTTGTAACATTGTGGGTCCCATTTTTAGAAATAGTGGTTAGGGTTACAGGAATGGTTGGAGATAAGCTAAGGATGACATTAGAAACGTAACTGGTAATAAATTTAATGTAACTGCTTAGGTTTCACCACAAATTGATTAACTAAGTAAATAAAAGTATGGACTTTCATTTATTTATTTTGTATGGACAAAGTCCTTATGTGGTTAGAAATACAAACTTGTGTTTTTATTATATGTTCATAAAAATCAGTGCTGTTTGATTTCCCTCACCTTCAGCAAATGTCTGAAAGCTGAATGTTATGAAAAAATGACCCGGACACTCCTCTTAAAGAAAATGACTGAAAATCCTTTTAAAACAGGCATCTTTCCTTTTTGTCTCATTTACCTACAGATGTTTCGGAAAAAAGCATCTTCATCCTTGAGAGTGACAAGGATAACGGGAAGCTCAACATGTAATAATCTTTTCCTCTTTGTAAAATGGGTGTAAAGTGTTAGACATTCAGCTTTGTCAGTAGAAGCCATTATTATTATTGTCAATTCTTTCACTTCTCCTTAACTGGATTCAGAACTCTGGTTGTTTTACCCAATACTTTTTCTGATCACTGAAAATGTTGTGAAATTTAAAATACATCTGGGTTGGTTTCTTCAACATTGTTGAATGTTGAATTAAAAATGCATGCTTATATCTTAAGGTGAATATTTCTAATTTCTTTGACTCAGCTTTGGAAATGTTCAAATAATGTATGTTGTAACTTTGTAAGTGTGAGCTGTTTGCTTTTTCATATTCTGAAAAGCCTTTGTCACTTTATCTTTTTTAAGAACATTTTTGGTACTAATGCCCTTTATTTGACAGTAATTAGACAGGAAGTTGACATAGAGATGGGAAGGGGAAAGACGCGCGGCAAAAGAGCTGAGGACAGGAGTCAAATAAGTACAGCTGCGTTGAGGTCTGTAGCTTCTGTCTAAAGGCATCTACTCTAACCTCTGTGCCATGAGACCCCCAACATCATCCTTACATTTGACAGATCCAAAATACTTTTACCTCTAATTCACATATGAACTTGATAAAAGCCATTCATTCAAAAATTTTGGAAAGATTCAGGTTCAGATAAAAAAAGAGGACATAACGCATAACATAACAGAATGCTGCAGAATTTGATGAGTTTCATTTAAAGCTAATTCAGAATTACAGATTAGACTTTGCAGGTATTGGTTCTGTACTACAATATTATTCTTGTTATTATTTTGCCATTTAAATTTAACACCGGTCAATTTAAGCTAATCAAATTGATGGTGTAGGGTCTGAGAATATGAGGATGAAGACTATACTTTAACAATGCTACTTAACCTTATTCTGATCAGGTTTTTGTTGTTGGCAAGGTGGGAGGATATGTGCACAAAACTTTTATGTTTTCTTGTAATTTCAGCCATTTTGGGTAGATAATATTTGTTTTTTACAGTGCATATTTAAAGTGTTACTTGCTCTTGTTAAAAAAAATAAGACCATGATTTTTTTTTTATTTTTCAAAATAATGTGATTAATACAATCACAGGTGCTATTATAACAGTTTTGTATATACAGGTTTTTCATTTCAATTTCAGCAACAAAATCTAAAGACATTTTTTTTTTTACATTTTATGTGAAAAGTCATACGCACAATTGCTGGTATGGAATACATTTATTTCAATTCTTAAAGTAAAGAAATGCATAATAAGAACATTTTTCTCAGCTTTATAAAGAAGATTTACTTAGTTTAAACCTCAGACCAGTGCTTGGGTAAGTATAAAACTATTAACAAAATAATTAAACTAAAGCAGAACTGCAACATGACAGTGAATCCACAGTGGCGCAACTACACATTATTCAGGTGGATGCGAAAACATAAATCGGTTGGGTAGTTGGATTATTCCAATAAATATGAATGCAATTATATTTATTGCATTCATATGCAATAAATATAATTGTTCAGCACATGAATTTACTATGGAAAATAATATATTACAAAGAATTTTCTGTAATAAAGGATTTTCACTTGTGGATCTAATGATGTGGATAAAGAAATTAAAGTTGCTTTAATAGAGACCTTTAGCTTACTTGTGTTGTTTCTCCTCTTCTTCCTGAAGATACAAAGATTATCTGAGAAGTTTAGTTAAAGCCAGTTTGCTGGTTAATTGCCTTTGAAGCAGATATAAGTACTTTAAAAATGTGGACAAGTGCCAACTGCAGCTGGAAAATAAAATCAGGATTTCCATAAAGATCTGAAGGGCATTCCAATTTTCTAATTAATGGCTGCACTGACTAAGGAATTGAGTGCAAAGTTGAACCAACAGCAGCAGATGACATCACTTTCCAAATCATCACTGACTGTGGAAACATCACTCTAGAACTCAAACAATATGGATTCTGTCCCTCTACACTCTTCCTCCAGGCTCTTGAGTCAAGATTTACAATGAAGTGCAAATTTTACTTTGATCTAGAAAGAGGAGTTTGAATCACTTATGAACAATTCTTTATTTTTGCAACCTCAGACCAGTGTGGTTCTGAATCGCTTAAACTAATGGAATGTGGTAGTTCAAGTCCATATTCTGGATATGTTTGTGTGCTGAGGTCTTTGAAGCACTTAGTCCAGCTGAAGCCTATGCTCAATGAGTTTCTACCAATTTTTGAAGAGGCTGTGCTTACAATTCTCTTAAAGGTGCAGTATGTAGCTTTTTTTAAAAGCATGTTTGTTGTTTTGTTGTTAAAACTATTTCCATGTCGTGAGAGTATGTTATGAGACAGATAATCTGTGAAAAGATCAATCTTCTGCGCTACTATTACTGTCAGAGAGCTATATGGTCACCCTTATGACAAAATTTAATCGATAGAGTGATTTATGATCCTAATCATAAATTGTGCCCCCCCCCCCTCACCCTGCCCCACACACACCTGTTAATCTAAAAATACATAAGTGCATACATAAGCATTCTTTTCACACCTGTTAATAACTAAAAATAAACATTTCCATCTTTGGTGAACTTTTTCCCACCTCTATGAAGTAGCCAATAGAAACAGAGACAGGTATCAGCAATAAAAACGTTTCTCTCTGGTAGGTACAGTTTAAACCCAGCACAGGACATCTGTTTGTGAATGATTTAAAGTACAACACATTCACAAAGGGGAGGCTGGATGGCCCTGCTGCTCAGTGTGGGAACTCTCAGGGAATTAAAGTACAACACATTTTAAGTAACATTTGTGATTTCCTTCATCCAATCAACAACAAAAAAAACCCTGGATCTATAAGAACTAAACTTTAAATGTTCCTCTTTCGTACATGTACTTCTTTAAAAATATGTAAACAGGCCTACGTGAGACGAACTGTCTTCCTGCTGCACAGCGTGGAGGGGAGGGGAGCGACCCCTGCCCTGCAGATACCGTCCCTGTCCACGCATGGACAGATACCTCTTACACCTGTAGTTGTTGAAGGTTCCATTACTAAAACCTAGAAATTATCAATATGAACCATAAGTCTGTATATTTGTATTTGTATTATTTACTTAGATTTTATATTTTGATGTGAGCACTTGGATTTCTATCGATTTATTGAATGATGCTCTGTGTAAATATTTATCAAACTCAATGGCCATTCAGGTTTTATGTAGTTTTTTCTTTCAATGTTTATTGCAGGAATTTAAATATATCCTGGTTATCAACCAAGAATTCAGTCAGTGAATCTGTGCTTTTTTTCTCAAGTAGCTTACTTACATCTTCTGACACCTAGCCCAACTTATAACATTGACCAAGTTTGTTATTGCTACACTTTACCTAAAGAATAAAATATTCTCACTATACAACCACGCTCCAAGAGTTGGTCACAACATGGTAAATTGTTTGTTACTTTTAAAATTATCTGCAGCTTGCGTTTTTGGCCTCTAAACTTCTAATATATTGAAATTTAAAAAAATTTAGTTAGTCAATAACAACAATAACAAATACAAAGATGATAGTTGTATTTACTGGGAGAAAGACTATGACTACTTATCAGGACAGAATGAGACCCGTAAAACGTTGGGTCCATATGACCCCAAGGAGGGAACCAGTCATTTGCTAAAACAATGTATCACCCTGTAGGAAATATGTTTGGACACAAGGAGCAGGAACATCACAAAGTCCTTATATCAGTGATTTAAAACTATTTTTAATTTTTGATACCATGCAGCAGTATCAAAGTTGTGCATGAATGTAAAATAAGACCATGATTTATTTTTTTATTTTTCAAAATAATGTGATTAATACAATCACATGTGCTATTATAACAGTTTTGTATATACAGAACTGTTATAATAGCACATAACATTCAATTATTTTCTTCACCAATAGAAAAGTGTAATGTGTTTATTATGAGTAGGATTAACAGAGCTGAAGGAAAACAAAGAAAAAGGAGAAATACATATTCATTGTTACAGAACCGAATCAGCAAATATGAACTTATGAAACTACTGAAGCCTTCAAGAATCTTATGTTGTGTAAGATCCATCCATTTTCTTTACACCCTTGTCCCTTAGTGTGGTCAGGAGGGTTGCTGGTGCCTATCTAAAGCTAATGTTCCGGGTGACGGGGTCACCCTGGACAGGTCGCCAGTCTGTCGCAGGGCAACACACCTAGGGACAATTTGGAGAGATCAATTCATGACAGTCATGTTTTTGGACTGTGGGAGGAGACCAGAATACCCAGAGAAAACCCACCATGCACAGGGAGAACATGCAAACTCCATGCAGAAAGACCGGGACCGGGAATCGAACTCAGAACCTTCTTGTTGCAAGGCAACAGCTCTACCAACTATGCCTCTGTGCAGCCTGTTGTGTAAGAAAATAATACTCAACCGTACCCATGAGTTTCTTTATTTGACTGTTATCTCTAAAATATGTTACTTTTTATGTTGAACATCAGACATTTGCCCAACGGACTGGAACGTAGAGAAATGACGAGCAACCTGTGAAACATTACTCATCATTTCTCTTCAGTCCTGTCCGTTGGGCAAATTGTAACATTGCTTAATACAATTATTATTTATGAAACACTAATTTACAATAGGTAATCTCGAGACAATTTACCAAAAAGTCATTTCCATTCTACTTATCAAACAGTGCAGCAATTTAAATGTATTATTTAAGTCAGTAAAACTAATAAAGTTAAGTTATCCGAGTTAAAAGTGCAGATTGCATCATGTCATGGACTTGTTATTGACTTGACTTATTTATATGCTTCCCCCCTCTTCAAATTACTTTTACCCTGTAATTACTGATTTTATCCATATTTTCAGGTGAACGCTGTGGAACTAACATGTACGTTTACTGCCTTCTTTCTTTGTTTCTTTATTACTGGATACAACTGGAGTTCCATAAAGTCTCGTAGTAAAAGTCACATTAAGACAATCAGAACACCTCATGCTGAACCGATCCTCCCCACAACCATCCAACGTTTGTTTTAACATGAAAGAAAAACACGGAATATGATCGGTAAAATTGTTGTCACAAGTGTACATTTTATCTTTAGGTTTTATGTAACACCATGCTTATAAACTACATGGTTGTTGGTAAATAATATCACACTGAACACAAATCCTAATCATCGATCTCTATTGGATTTGCTCCTCTCTTCTTCTGCAGCCCCTGAATTAATAGGAACAACTGTTGTTTGTCCGTTCTGTAAGAAAAAAAAAAGTTTTGTTTCGTTTACATTGCACATGGAAATGATACAGTACTTAATAAGTTAAAATAAAAGTTATTCATCTACATTATATTTATTTAGCCACAAAAGGAAAGTTATTAGTTATTCTCTACAATTCAGAGGGGAAAGGTTTTTTTAGACATTTTAATGAGATCCAAATTTTTTCAAAGTTTTGACACACTTTAAAGTCTCTTTGTCTCCTGGAGCCGTTTCAGTGAAGTTAGCGTTCATGGAGGGAAACTTGCTGTCGCTGTTCTGCTCAGTCAGAAAGTTACTAATGTCAGAAAAATCTGCTGTCATGTCATGAGCTGGGAAAAAAAATCAACAAGCGTGTTTGCAAAAAGAGAAGTCGCATTGTAGTTTCACTTAAACTTATAAAATAGTTTCATGATTTTGGTTGTGGCTGTAGAATTTAAACTGAACAAGAAATCGTTATGTAAATAGTGTGAAAAAGAGGAGATATTAAAGACATGCTAACCTAAATGGCTGCAAATGCAAGCATTGCTGAAAATGAATCAAACTCGCATAACACAATGTAATGATTCACCTCCGCAACACTTTGAGTCACTAAGCTTTATACTTTTCAAACCCTTGTTATTTGGTCAGTTTGATTTCAGAAGAGCTGATGACATTTTTATTAAAGAAACATAAAATTTACTCTATTAAAATGTACTCAACTTTAAGATGACTATAAAACAAGACTCACTGTGTACACTGAGGGTGATGAGTTCGGCCAAAAGTAAAACATTCAGGATTCCCAAAGCCACACAGAGCCAGAGCCTCTTTGGAGCCGTTTGAATCTTAACAAAAACCTGAACCTTAGCAAAATGTAATTAAATGCATACTAGATTTATCTGTACGTTATTCTAACCTGTGTGATTAGATGCAGTTTGTCCAACAAGTTCCATGTTGATTTAAATTTCCTCCATCGCTTTAGACTCTGCTGGCTCTAAACATTAACTATAAAATTCACTGCAGTTGTGGAACTAAGTGAAAAACTGTGGGGAAGAGTTGAGATGTCTGGTGTTCAACATAAAAAGTAACATATTTTAGAGATAACAGTCAAATAAAGAAACTCATGGGTGCGGTTTCAGTATTATTTTCTTAAATATCTTATACAACAAATCACTGATACAAGGATGTTGTGATGTTCCTGCTCCTTGTGTCCAAACATATTTCCTATACATTGTTGGAGCATATGACTGGTTCCCTCCACGTCTCATTATGTTCTGGTAACTAGTCATAGCCCAGTAAATACAACTATCAACTATTTTCTTTCTAAATCCTCTTCTAACCCTATTCCTTGTCTTCTTACTGTAGTAGAAACACTGACATTCACAAGCCACAATCCTTGAATTATATTACTACTAAACGTCTATAACCGTTGGATTGAATAATTATGGAATTGTACGCATTTATTCATATTTTAAAGGTATATACTTTTAGGTCTATCATCTAGTAAAAAGGTCCATGAGCTGCTACTGCTGTTTAAAACTCAGTCTCCATGTCGTCTCATCTTCTGAAACAACCATAAGGGAGATCAACAGTAGTGTGCACCGCCTCACTGGGAGGGAATCGAAAGGCTAACATGCCAATCAGGTGCAAGTTGGGTGGGTTAAAGTAAGAGAAACCAGATGCTGCATTCAAAGCATGATGAAGACCAGCAAGCAAAGCTTTCACAGAGTGGATGTAGTAGAATATCAGAGTACAGGAGATACAGAATAGAAGATTTGACTGAATCCAGATCTGCTCCTCTCTTCTTCTGCAGAGGTTCAGACTGGGAAGCTAACTGGCAAGTTGCTAGCCAAGTATGTGGAGCAGGAAAATATGTTGTAGTTATTTAAATTTATGCAAACCAATTGCCTCAAAAGATTAAATTACTGCAACATGTAACAGATTAGTGTAGTTACAGTGTGTGATTTTGGCAAGCAATATTCTTAAACTCATCCAAAATATCATTCTCTGCAAAATTTATTTTATTTTCTGCTTCCAGCAGCAGCAATATATTTACTACATAGATTAAAGATACATGGTGTCATTATTTGACATAGTTGTACTGTTCAAAACCTTTCGGTTTGCTTGAGTAGAAATGAAGTAATGTCTGTGTATGTTAAAATGTTAAACATTTACCACCCAAAATTCTCACTACTTTGAATTAGTTCACTTTTTATTTTATTCTAGTTGTTGCAGACTCAACTTTAGATAGAATGACTTATAAAGCATCTTTTTTTCTTTTTTAAATCCAAAAGTTCCTGTCACTTGTTTAAGATGCGTACAAACAACAAGTTGATGAGAATTAAATGAAGTTCACTTGAACTCTTTTATTAAGCAGAATTATTTTACAGTGAGGAAGGCTGGAGTCTAGCTTTAGCAGACGGCTGGAGGCATCTGACCCACGCTTCCAACTCAGTACCTGTTTGCTCTATGGCAAAAATTTGGTAAGATTAAATTTAGTTGGCTAAAGGAAGTCAGATGGTTCATTCTCCACTGTGAAAAATCTCTTGAGGTAGTCAAGTTTCTTGTTTGTTCAGCTCTTGGTAGTCATTTACATAGTATGATTACTAATTAACAGTTGATTCTTTTGTATCTAGATCAGTGGTTCTTAACCTTTTTAGAGGTACCGAACCCACCAGTTTCATATGCGCATTCACTGAACCCTTCTGTAGAGAATATGATTTTTTCCCCCCAAATTCAAGACCCAACTAGAGTCTAGTTGGGTCACCCCAAGATCACTAAGTCTTCTTAAAAGGTAGAGTCTCTGAGAACAGTTCTTCAAAATATAGTCAACATTTTCAGCAAAGTTGAGATGACTGTCAAGGAACGACCCAAGGTATTGAAAATTTGCCACAGTTTCAACAGATTGGCCATTGAGGGAAACTGGAACCACTTTAAGGTCGTGTTTAGGTAATTTAATTAGCTCTACATTCTTAAGAGAATGAAAATTTAATAATAAATAATAAAGATTTTGCGGTATTCTGATTTAGTAATGTCATTATATTAGTTGTGTTACTACCCCCGGGCCACTAGAGGCAGCACCAACCCCGAAAAGATGCAACTAAGGAGCAGATTTAGAAGAACACTGAAAGCTACAGAATTTGGTAAAAACGGTGAGGTTCACTAGCGGAACAAGTCAGCGTTGCCTTGGGGCGGGGCCAATTACCGGGTTTGTCTTTTGATTTTTACCCAGGAAGCGTTTCAGCTAAACCGTGAGTGAAACAGCCATTGGGACTGATTAGTATTCCATTGGGGAAGGTAGCTTTAACATTAAATACACCTTTCACAACAGGCAAGGGCGCACTTTGGCGTCATCTGGGCGTCATCACGACTTTACACAAGTGTGTCTTTATCTCCGCGGCAGAGGCTCCGCCGAACCCCCTAGACCGACTCATCGAACCCCTGGGGTTGGACCGAACCCAGGTTAAGAACCACTGATCTAGAGGCAATCTAATCATTCAGTTCACAATTGAAGTTTCATTATTGGGATTCTGCAAATTAAATATTTTCATAGTCATTACTTTCATACAGTCTAGGCTTCCTGAAAAGGAGAAATTATTTTTCTGAGATCTATCATTTTTATTGCTTTAAGTATTATGACTTAATCTTACTGATATGATCTTCTTGAACGCATACTAATGCTTCACATTGATCATTTATAAGCGTATCAGTTACAAGAGGTGGACTATCTTTGAACAGGTAGCATCATTAGCACCAGGGAACAAAAGCTGTAGATAATTTTAAAGGTAACAAAACAATTTACCATGTTGTGACCAACTCTTGGAGTTTGGTTGTATAGTGAGAACAGTGGCGCAAAAAGTGGCTATGCAGCGTATGCAACACATAGCGGCGCAGCACCAGAGGGGGCGACAAAACCCCGTCTGGAGGGGCGACGCGCCGATGATGTTTCCCCAAACAGTTCAGCGCCTTTCGCTCCTTCACCTCGCGCACATGACGAGGTAAATGTAGCGAGTTTTACCCTTCAGGTACCGTCGCCTTGGGGGGGAAGCATCGCAACTTCACCCTGACGGTTCCGGGGGGGGGGGGGGGGGGGGTCTCCTATTTATGTTTTCGCATCCACCTGAAAAATGTGTAGTTGCGCCACTGAGTGAGAATATTTTATTCTTTAGGTAAAGTGTATCAATAACAAACTTAGTGTTATAAGTTGGGCTAGGTATCAGAAGATGTAAGTAAGAGAGGGGTTACATTTTTTAAGGCTTTGTTGGCTTTAGAGGCCTTTATTTGAAAGTATTTTTACAGGAAAGAGGGTTATGAGAGAGGAAGAAGACGTGCAGGAAATGTCATCAGGCCAGGAATCAAACCGGCAACCACCAGCATGAGGACTAAAGCCTCAATATATGGGCTGTGCTTTGCCACCACCATAACAACCCAGAGAGGGACTACTTGAGAAAAAAAAGCACAGATTCACTGACTGAATTGTTGGTTGATAACCAGCATATATTTGAATTTCTGCAAAAAACATTGAAAGAAAAGAAAAAACTACATAAAACCTGAAAGGCCATTCAGTTTGATAAATATTTACACAGAGCATCATTCAATAAATCGATAGAAATACAAGTGCTCACATCAAAATATAAAATCGAAGTAAATAATTCAAATTGTATTAAATATACAGACTTATGGTTCATATTGATAATTTCTAAGTTTTAGTAATGGTACCTTCAACAACTACAGCTGTACTATATTTTGTTAGTGAACACACTTAATGTAACATAATGGATGGAGGGAAAGAATAATTAGGGCCAAGAAACATACAGCGTATAAGTCACAATTAATGATTAGGGTCATAAATCACTCTATTGATTAAATTTTGTCATATAACTCTCTACTGTCTGAAGAAAAGCACTACTCCTATCCAATAACAACAAATCAGAGTCAGGAGGAAGGTCTTTGTGCTGCCACTCAAAGTCATCAGTGACCATACTAACTAGCCCACCATTCACAACAAGATCTGCTGATAAGGAAAAGGTTTAGCTGCCACCGCCACAGAATAATTCCGTTATCTTAATCAAACTTAGACATGTAGATATTATTAATTTTGTGCTGTGCTTAACAGCAAAGGGAGAAACCGTTAAAGTACAATTCAAAGCCACGTCTTTCTCGCTCTCTGTATCAGCGCAGCTACTGTATGGTTAGATCACTGTTACTGTCTCTTACTCTGCAGTTGTGGAGTCACAGTGTGTGGGTTCATGAGCGCCCCCAGCAATCAGGCATGAGAACTGCCTGCCTCACCTCAAATCTGTTCTCTGCTGTTTATGATCGCTCCTCAGCACACGAAACACGTTACACACTCTTGGTGACAATAAAAACACAATACATTAAATACATAAGCTAAATGATAGAAAATCAGTTCATACATAAAATGTTTTTAACCGTTTTATTGGCGACATACAGACAGGAGGAGCATGCTCCCATAGAATGGCAACAGGTGCAGTTAGCCAGAGGTTGCGCAATCCCAGGTGAGGCTCAGCTCACTGCTGCCTCACCGGCTTCGCTTCCAAGCATTTGAATGGGAAAATGCAAAAATTCAGCGATTTTGAAGAAAAACATAATCAGATTTGGTTAAATTAAATGAAAAAAGGTACTAGGTACTTTATAGTACAAACCACAGGGTGAAAATATCTTTATAAAAGATTATCTTATTTTTCCATGATGACAGGTGAGGCTCTGCTGTTGATGTTGTATTACAGCAGCATAGTAAACACAGCAATCATGGCGAAGCGAAACAACTTCCTTGTGATTTCAAACAATTACTCCTCAAAATCTCCTCTCTTTGGAGGTTATTCTGGGCTCTTTGGTTACCATTTGTATTTTTCTTCTCTTCAATTTGTTATCCGTTATCCTCCAAGAGCTATAGCCTGTATGGTTGGCTACAGTTCTGTGGACTTTAAATTTCTGAACAATATATCAGAGAAGCATCAAGCTGCTAGATGATATATTATTTGAATAAATATAGTCTTCACCTTTAACATGCTTACCTATATTTTTTTTTATATCTTGGGGCAACTCTCCTTCACTTCTCTTGGCCTGTGTTCATATAGTACACGACATGTAACCAAAAAGCACTGTGACAATTAGTCACTCCTTAGGCAGACTGAGTTTGGAGACACCTGCAATGTTATTTAGTGGACACACCTTTGTTTAGCATATTCATATGGTCAAATTATTAATTATTACCTTTTCAAGAGATATCTATGTTCTGGCCTGTTTCTCAAGATGACAAGTGTCTTCTCTGCGCTTAGGAAATAAAAACTAGACTATTGCTGAGAGTTCCGAAGTCCTTTTCACAGATGCATTTATTTATTTCATTTGTTTTATTTGTTTATTTGCTTCATTTACAGTTTAAAACCATTGCTTATATCAAATGTTGACATAAGCAAAGGTTTTCAATAAAAAGAAGTAATTGCAAGAAAAAAGTCTTGAAAGTTGTTTGCATTGCATTTTGAAGTCGGTGTCTCAGAGTTTGCAGGAGGACTGAAGAGACAAGCTATTGAAGTCCAGTGTAAAGTTTCACTGTCAGTGATGGTTTGGGGTACCTTGTGATCTGCTGGTGTTGGTCCACTGTTCATTCTAAAGTCCATAGTCAATGCAGTCATCTAACAGGACGTTTTAAGACACTTCATTCTGCTGACAAGCTTTATGAAGATAGTGATTTCATTTTCTAGCAGAACTTGGTACCTACTCACACAGTCAAAGGTATGAAGAGCTAGTTCAATGACCAAGATAAGCAAGACAAAAATCACATAAATAATGTTCAAATTAATTTTTTGTAATGTAAATGTATCCCTCTGTTTTCTGTAGGTGTTTTAAATTTTTTAATGAATTTACTGATATTTTATTGAGTAAATCAGACTTTTGATAGTTTTCGAATGTTAAAAAAACCAGTATTTTTCAATAGTTTTTGTGATAGCCCCTCATATCTCTTCTCCACTTACCTTTCTTTTACACATTTTTTCCTTTTTACTTTTCTCTTGGAATACAGACAGGGGACGTAGTTTGTCCTTCCATGAGGTTCGTTGCCAGCGTAAGATGGAGATGAGGGCCGGAACTGAAGAGCCATCAAATAGCAGTGTATCAGGTGGTGGCAGTACAGTCCTTCAGCGGCTCCTTCAGGAGCAGATGAATCGAAACTATGTGCTGCAACAACAGCAACAGTCTGGAGGAGGGGGGGTTGGAGTAGCAACAGGAGGTGGAGGTGGCTATTCAGTACATGGACAGGTAAGCCCCTCTGATGATCATTCTGTAAGCGCTCACATTGCAAGACAAGAGCCCCAGGGACAGGAGCTTCAGACGGACAGTGGCCTGGAGAAGGTTGGTGTCATCAGAGTTGGTGGGCATGGTGGGGGCAGCGGAGGTGGGGGATGTGTGGGCTCTTGTGGAGAAGCATCCAGTGGTGGGGGCAGTGGAGTTGGTGGCATCACCCAAGGACAGTGCCCTAACCTAGAAGATCTCCCTACATACGAGGAAGCCAAAGTACAGTCCCAGTACTTCCGTGGCCATGGTTCTCCTCCTCAGGCTCAGCAGCAGCAGCAGCAGCAGAATAGCCAGGCCCAGCAGCCTTCACTGCCTGCCTCGTTAGGTGCTGCTTTCTACGTTACTGGCCTGACCAGCACCAAAGTTCGCACTGAGGGTCGCCCAACACTACAGCGTGTCAGTGGTACCGGGAAGATGCTCCAAGATGATGGACTAAAAGATCTAAAGCAAGGACACGTCCGGTCTCTCAGTGAACGACTTATGCAACTTTCTTTAGCCACCAGTGGTGTGAAAGCCCATGCTCCTATAAGTAGCACCCCCCTTTCCCCACAGCTACCCCCATCATGCCAGCCTGGAGACTACTACAAGCCACAGCATCGAGGCCCACCACCAGACTATCCTTTTAAAGGAATATGTTCTCCTGGCAGTCATCCAGAATCTGGAGGCCACTTTTATCAGGAGCCAAGAGTAAGGGATCACTCCAGAGAGGTTCCAACTGTTCGATATCAGCCCCCTCCTGAATATGGCTCTTTCAGGTAATGAATAGTCAACACACACACACACACACACACACACACACACACCACACACACACACACACACACACACACACACACACACACACACACACACACACAACACATACATGGCACATAAAAAATACCTTCCGGCCGAAGAAATCAGAGTCATATCAGTTAAAAAACACACTAAAATCTAGAAAACAATCCTGGCAGGGAGGCAGGACATTTTGGGTGAACACTTAAATAAAAGGGGAGCTTTATAGTGAAAGCATGCAAAGTGTTTTCTCACTAGTTGAAAATCCTCATTTTGTTGCAGTCATTTCCCAGTTTACAGTTTGTATACAGCATATTTTTACATTGGCAAAATCTGCCAACCCTGCTGCAAATTTTGAATTACAAAAAACTCAAGTTTCACAAAGAATAATGCTCTGATCAGTTACAACTTGTTTTTGTATTTATACAGGTTAAAGTTATCACAATTCTCAGGATTTTTCAGGGCCATTTACTGATTTTACATTTACAGTGTCACTGCCACTGTGTGCTTACTCCCAGTTAACAAATTATTGCTATACAGTTGACAATAAAGAATAAAATGTGGTTCCAGTGAAAGCCATAGCTTGATTCCAATAGGATTTGATCTGAGATAAGTCAGTTAAACCTGGTTTCTCAATAGTGCCTCAGAAATAACAATGCCAGATCCTGCTGGGCTGGTTTCACAGTAGTCATCGCCATCTACCTTGAAGCAGAGTCTAACAGTAATGAATTCCAAGCTATTTTATTCATTTGGCAGGACAAGTTGAAACATGAACTGTATCTGTCTTGTGACAGTAAGGGCAGGTATGGTTGCAATGCACAAGTCCCTTGATGCCTTGTTTTTTATATACATTTTTGTTGTTAATTTTGGAGTCAAAGCATTTGACAAATTAAATCTTTACTAAATGATAAATGTTATTAATGATCCAAAATTATAGAAGAGCTATTGTTTAGTTATATTGTTGTCAGGTCAGCTTCCTGCTGTGATTGAGGAGAATAACAGCTGAGTTGTAAGTTTGATTGTTTGAATTGAAGGAGTGAAACAGTATTTCTACTGCAAAATATTATTTTTATTTTAAATTCAAATGAAGTATAACCTCTCTGCGAGTGCATTTTATTTTTGTGTGTCAAGAACCTGTTTCTCAGAAACTGCTCTGACATTCCCTTTTTTTTAGGTAATTATGATGCAAGAGTAGCCATGGCAGATGGAGTATATCATGTTTCATATATAAAATATATATATTTTTTTTCTCATAACACTATTTGAAAACAATGTTGTGAAATGCATCTTCACTTTCTTTTAGAGATTTCTACTGCTTTGCTTTTTTGTACACAAATCGTACAGAGGATCTGGACCCTTGGCTAAAGAGAAATAATTGCTTGCTGGAAGCATGGACTCTGTTGAAGTTTTAAATGCTATTCAATCTTTAACCTTTACTCGTGATGTATGTAATGCATCAGTTTGACGACATGTAGCTCACCAAAAATGATCTGTTCTGTAAACAATAATCCAGCGCCCACTGTGAAGAGAGAAGTGCCAAACTAAACAAGGCAACTGTTAATGTTAATTCAATATGGTATGAAACAGATAATCTGTGAAAAAAATCAAGCTCCTCTACATCCTCACTGAGCTACTATTGCAATCTACAGAGGAAGAAGATCTTCAGTCAAGCATCATCAATCAACCTCCTGTATGTGCTGCTCAATGTACTAATGGCAGAGAAACCATTTTCTGTTACAGGAAAACTTTTTATCTGCCCTCGTTAGTGGCCAGGCTAAGTAGTCTGAGCATTCATAACAGGCTCTACTGCCAGGAAGAAGCTTCATCATAGCAGAGAACAAGGGGGAGTGTGTGAGCAGACTGTACACAAGAGTGATTGATAGTGCAAGCACCCTCCTAGCTCTGACTGGTTGTTTCTGACCTTAAAGTTACCTTTTTTGTCATGACTGTGTATTTGTAAACTCTTTTTGTCCAATATTTTTTTGTATTCTGTGCAAAACTGAAGGCAGGCAGCATTATAACCTCTCAACTGATCTCTCCTCAGATCCACTAAGGATGTGTCAGTTCACTACCAAAGGCCCCTCAACCAGCACAGTCCCAGTTCCTCTGTGACCTCTGTTGGATCCTTGTCTCGTGCACAATCCTCTACTCTGAGCAGCATGCTCTCTGCTGCCTCTCACTCCTCTCATCCATCAATTCCTCACCAGTCACCTCCAAGCCAAGGAGAGCCATACCCAATTATGGGACCCCGTGTTCCACATGGCTCAGGCTCCCATCAAGTGGCAGAGCCTTTCCCCCCAGGACCTGTTCATCAGACAACGCAGAGGAGTCATGCTTTTCTTTCTGATTCTTATGGCTCCACTCCAAGGTTGCATCATCATCAGCAACACAATCAATGCCATCAGCAGCAATTCCAGGGTCCTTCCCATCCCCAGTTGTCTATGCAGGCAGGACATGTTCCCCAGCAGCAGTCCTTCATACAGCTACAGGGGGAGCCTTTTGCAGTGATGGCCCGCGCCCAGCAGACGGTGGATATGGTGACTGAGGAGAACAGAATTCTAAGGCAGGAGATGGAGGCTTGTCGTGAGAAGGTCACTAGGTTACACAAGGTAAGATTTTTATCAGAAGGTCCAACACATTTAGTCATTGGTTTTTACTCCCTCTGCTTCACCGTGTTTTTGAATTTTTTTGTAGGATATCACAGGCAAGAGTCTAGAGATGACTTATAAATGCTATTTTAAATGTTTTTTCCCATCTAAACTATATTTATAGTTTAGATAAACTATAACAGTGCTGGAAGTGTAGACATCACAAATGGCGAAGTGCTGCAGACACATTGCTTTCAGAAGAACCTATTGGAACAGTTAGTGATAACAAAATAAACTGCAGTATTTCTGAATTTATCTGCAGACAGTTTCAATTGAAAGAGGCGTAATGTAGTTCCCTCTGTTGCACTGACAAACACACAGTAATAGTATGAAAGTACGACAAGACTGGTATGTTATTCTAGTGCTAACCCAGATTTTTAGTAATACTTAATGTATTAAAGTTTTTATTTGAAAAAAACAAAAACAGGTGAAAGTAAAACCCTGAGCTTTAAACATGCATTCAAAACATTTTAACTGGTTTATTGATCTAAACTCAACCCCAGACAAAGCAAAAAGGCACAAAAATACAGAAATGAAACATTACACAGATCGGTCAGTAACCAATGTCTGGTGAGGTGCATGTTGACCTGATAAAGGCTAGAACGGTGGACTAGAACCCACATCTTTGCAAAGTATCATATACACACACACACACACACACACACACACACACACACACACACACACACACACACACACACACAGTGCCTTACAAAAGTATTTGGCCCCCTTGAACCTTTTGCTGCTTTTCAGGTTTCAAACAAAGATCTAAAATTTTTATTATTTTGTGAAGAAACAACAAGTGGGTCACTATCGTGAGATGGAACAAAATGTATTAGATATTTTAAACATTAATAAATTGTAAGGACACTCAGAGGGGACCTGGAAATTCAACCACAAACAGGAGTATATGAAAGGAAAAAAACAAGTTTATTTTCAGATAGTGGTTTCTGCTCAGGAAGAGGTCGTCAAACACAGCACTGAGGAGACAGGGGAGAAGGCTGGTGATGCACAGATAAAGGAGGGTTATTGTAAAAATGTTCAGCTTAGCTGAACTGTAGAGCAGTGGACGGGTGGAGCAGAGGAATAGAGGATCTGATGACAGGGAGATGCAGGAAACCAGTGGAACAGGCTTCTGTGGAAGCAATGAAGATCTCCACAAGGAGATCCACAACGCAACACCCAGGGGCTTTGTCAATAATAAGACAGAAGTCATACACAGAAGGACAGAGAGAGCAAACTTGGCTTTGGGGGCAGGCGGTAATTGGTGGTCGTGAGGCAGAGCTTGGGTCAGGGTCCAGAAATCCAGAATAGAAGGGATCTGTGAAGGGCTTGGCAGGACGGGTAAATCCATGGACAGAAAGGAGTCGTAGAAACACTGAAGGCTTGAAGGAAACGCTAGATTTCTACTGGCTTGTGGCTGTCGATAACCTGGCAAGGAAGCAGAGGCTGAGGGGTGTTTAAGTAGGGCAAGGCCCAGGTGGAACAGGTAAGCAATCAGGCATGGCAGGTGAGCTGAATGAGTGCTTAACACAGCATGGACAGGACATGAATCATAACACAAATAAAAAACTGTAAAGTGGGGCGTGCAATGTTATTAGGCTCCCTTGGCGTTAATACTTTGTAGATTACAGCTGCAAGTCGTTTGCACATCGTTTTGCACATCGAGAGGCTGAGACTGTTGCCCATTCTTCCTTGCAACACAGCTGAAGCCCAGTGAGGTTGGATGGAGAGTGCTTGTGAACAGCAGTTTTCAGCTCTTTCCACAGATTCTCGATTGGATTCAAGCTTGGACTTTGACTTGGCCCTTCGAACATCTGGATACGTTTATTTGTGAACTGTAGATTTTGCTTTATATTTGGGATTATTGTCTTGTTGGAAGACAAATCTCCGTCCCAGTCTCAGGTCTTTAGCAGACTCAAACAGGTTTTCTTCCAGAATGGTCCTGTATTTGGCTCCATCCATCTTCCCATCAATTTTAACCGTCTTCCCTGTCCCTGCTGAGAAAAGGCAGGTCCAAACCATGATGCTGCCACCACCATGTTTGACAGTGGGGATGGTGTGTTCAGGGTGATGAGCTGTGTTGCCTTTACGCCAAACGTATCGTTTTGCATTGTGGCTAAAAAGTTGGATTTTGGTTTCATCTGACCAGAGCACCTTCTTCCACAGTGGAGACACACCAAACTTTAAACTTTATGGATATCTTTGAGAAATGGCTTTCTTCTTGCCACTCTTCCATAAAGGTCAGATTTTTGCAGTGTACAACTGATTGTTGTCCTATGGACAGACTCTCCCACCTCCGCTGTAGACCTCTGCAGTTCATCCAGAGTGATCATGGGCCTCTTGGCTCTTGACTCTGATCAGTCGTCTCCTTGTTTGAAATCAAAGTTTAGAGGGACTGCCGGGTCTTGGTAGATTTGCAGTGGTCTGATACTCCTTCCATTTCAACATGATCACTTGCTCAGTGCTTCTTGAGATGTTTAAAGCTTGGGAAATTTTTTTGTATCCAAATCTAGCTTTATACTTCTCCACAACAGCATCTTGGACCTGTCTGGTGTGTTCCTTGGTCTTCATGATGCTCTCTGCACTTTAAACACAACCCTGAGACGATCACAGAGCAGGTGCATCATTACTTCTTCTTCTTCTGATTTTATTGGCGGGTGGCAACTAACATTAAGATGTATTATCGCCATTTACTATGCCGGAGTGTGGACCAGAGTATCTCCCTTTAATCTAAATTTTCATAAATAATCCTGTTTCCTTCAAAAATGTAATGACTGTTTTATTTATTTTATGTTTATTTAATATCTTATTTAATTTTAATGTCGCTATATCATATTTCAAACTTTCTTGTCTTAGCTTCTCTCTACTTGCTGCATACTTTTCACAATTAATTGTTATATGTTCCACCGTTTCCATATCCATACCACACTCACAACTACCTGTTGGATGTTTACCTATCAAATGTAATGTTTTATTTAATCCTGTATGTCCAATTCTCAATCTTGTCATCACTACTTGTTCTTTTCGGTTTTCTCCAATTATTTCCATATTTCCTACTTTCTTTTGTATATTAAATAAATGACGACCTTTAGTTCCTTCCTCCCATAATTGTTGCCATTCAAACTTATTTTTTCTCTTAACAAGTGATTTACAGATTTACAATATGCTATTTCCATAATTTCTTTTTGTTTTAAAGACTTTTTAGCTAAATGATCTGCCATGTCATTCCCTTCTGTCTTTATGAGCAGGTACCCACATAAACCTAATCTTTATTTGAATTTGTGTCATTTTAAATATTATTTCATAAATTTCATATACCAATTCCATACGGCTATCAGATGAACTATTTAAAATGGACATTAATGATGAATAATGAATCTGAACATATAAGAACATTTTCAATTCTATGTTGTTTTATCTGTAAGGCCATCAGAATTGCTAACATTTCCACTGTATAAACAGATAAATAATCAGATGTTCTTTGCTTCTTAAATATACCTAATTCAGGAATAACATAAGCAAATCCTGTTTTATGTGAAACTTTTGAGCCATGTGTGTATATAACTGTAAAGGATTTATACATATTCCTAATTCTGATATTCACAAAATTTTCCCAATTATTATCTTTATTTATCTGCATTTCTTTGTAAACTTCTAAATCTACATTCACATATGGAAATAGCCAATAAGGTGTAATTGGATAAGGCACCGCAGCAGAGTATGTCTTTCCCTGTATATCTATTTCTCTAATACATTTATCTGCTGCCCAGGCAAAACAGTCTATTTTAGCTTTTTCACTCTCCCAGCATGGTCTCAGAGTTCTTACTGCTATATTATTTTCCTCCTTATGTCCCTGCAAACTCACCCAATAATTCAGCATAATTTGCTTTTGCCTTACATATAAAGGAATCTCCCCCATTTCTACCTGCACTGCCAGAGATGGAGATGTCTTCAAAGCTCCACAACATAATCTCAAAGCTTGATTCTGAATAACTTCTAATTTACTAATGACTGTTTTTGAAGCTTGAATGTAAACTACACATCCGTAGTCCAAAACTGATCTGATCAAAGCAACATAGATCTTTTGTTAATTAATTTTATTTGCACCCCAATCTAGGTGCATCATTACACACAGGTGGATTCTGTTTATCATCATCAGTCATTTAGGATAACATTGGATCATTCAGAAATCCTCACTGAACTTCTGGAGTGCGTTTGCTGCACTGAAAGTAAAGGGGTGGAATAACATTGCATGCCTCACTTTGCAGTTTTTTTATTTGTTAAAAAAAGTTTAAAATATCCAATTAATTTCATTCCACCTCATGATTGTGTCCCACTTATTGTTGATTCTTCACAAAATTAAATTTTTTAAATTTTTGTTTGAAGCCTGAAAAGCAGCAAAAGGTTGAAAAGTTCAAGGGGGCCAAATAAATGCTTTTGCAAAGCACTGTATTATAACTACAGCTGATATTAGTTAATCTAACAGCAGTTTGTGGGTTATGTTTCTTTTCTGCATTATTTAAACATACAAACTGTAGCTCACAAAATGAACATTTCATTAATAAACTAAACAAAAAATGTTATTGCCTTCTTACCTTTACTTATAAATGAAGTCTATGTGCTGCTCATTCTGCACAAAGCTATCAGTTCATCCAAAGCCAAGTCTATCCTCGACACAAGTTGAGAAAAGATGGCAAGGAAAGCAGTAATGGCTGCTTCTAGCTGGAAATCCACAAAACCTGTGTTTTCTTGTATACCACTCCATTTGAGAAGAGCGGTACCCTTCTTTCTCGAAGCAAACCTTTCAGCTCCAGTGTTGTTCATTAGCATTATTTCCTGCTTTGATTGAAAATCCACCTTAGAAAAATGTTTAAGTGTAGAAATGTAGTCATTGGAGTTTATCCAATGTATTGAAGACAAGTTATGTATATCCCTTCTCCAACACACTTGAATTAAATGAAGTGCTTGTTACCAGGCCTCTGCAGAACTTAATGACTGCTGATGAGCGCATGTTGGAGCAGAGATCTAAAGGTTGTAGGATGGTAGCTCTTGAGGACTGGACTTGGACACCTCTAGTGCAACCTATTTTTTATCACTACATCATACTATTGAGTTGCAAAAGTAGCTTAGATGTGGTAAGGGGACTAAGTTAAAAAATAACTTGTGTCTGGCCATGAACAGCTCTAATAATTGGTACTAAGTGGGTATACATCAATGAATCAGTCACTTAATGTATGCTTTGTTTTTGGGTAGTTGGAAACAGAGATACAGCTCGTGTCAGAGGCCTATGAAAACCTTGCCAAGTCTTCCTCTAAGAGAGAAGCATTGGAGAAAACTATGAGGAGCAAGTTGGAGCTACAGGTGCGCCGACTGCATGACTTCAACAGAGACCTGCGAGGTGAGAGCTGAGAAAAGGATGAATTATTTACTATGTTGTAAAGATGCTTTTGCAAGCTATACAGTAATTCAATGTGAATTTTAATGATAATATCATAATTCTATCAAAATAACATAGATCTAATTATTAGACAATATAAATGGAGATAGGTAAATATCCACATAAAGAACATTTATTGAACAAAACATGGATATGTTATACGTGAACTTATTGTTCACTTGTTAGCTTTGGAATTTCGCCCCCCTCCTCTGCATGTTTTAGATGTGCTTCTGTTCCAGAACAGCTGATTCAAATGATTTCATGACCATCAGGTACTGCTGTAGCCTGTTAATCACCCACAGATTCAATCCAAGTGTGTGGCAGAAGGGAAACACCTAAAACATGCAGGACAGGGGGGCGTGAGGACCGGAATTGAGAAACACTGAGTTAACTGAAGTTTTCTAATAATCTATTATTCCCTTTTTTTCACTCATCATCCATGAGCTCTAAAATTTCTAAAATCTGGGTGGCTGCTCTTAACATCAGTAACTCATTTTTCAACATCACAGCAATCATGTCTCTTGTTAAATGACTAGGAGATGGTCTAACATTACCTTGAAGTTACTCAGTCATTGTCTACACAATACCCACTGGCCACTTTCAGAGGTACACCTTGGTGGTACCTAGTTAGACCCACTTCTTTTTCTTTATAACTACCTTAATTCTTCATGACATAGTTTAAACAATGATCATATATTCCTGAGGTTTTGGTCCATAATGACCATACATCACTATGGGGGATGTAAGGTCATTATGTCCATAATTCAAATTTCCTGTTACATCACTTCCCAAAAGTGCTGTGTTGGATTGAGACCTGATAATTGTGGAGGATATTGGAGTACAGGTAACTTGTTGTCATTCCCTGGTAAAGCAAGTAGAATCTATTTAGTCATTGCTCACCAGATACAAGTTCCAAATTGTATCAAGCAAATATCTCTCACACCATTGAACCATGAGCAACTTAAACAGTTGTTGCAAGGTAGAATTAATCCATGCTTCCATGTTTTCTACTCCAAATTTTGACCCTAGCATTTAAATGTTTCAGCTGAAATTGAGATTTGTCAGAGGGTAACTGTTTTCTGTTCTTTTGTTATTCAGCTTTGAGGAACTGAATTTGGTGTTCTGTATAGTTACAAGCTCACTGTATATTTTCTATTCTTTGAATAATTCATTGTAAACCCGATAAATGGTTGTGTATGAAAATTCCAAAAGATCAGGAGTTTCTGAAATAACTAGTTGTAAGTTATGTTTGTGTGCATTTAATGGTGGAGAAATAACTTATTCTTCCAGGAAATGCATTCATATGCTGCCATCGCTGGTGATGCCTGAGCATTCCTGGCAGATTCTTTTATCAGAAAAAGGTTGTAGTATAACAAAGAGCAAGAATGGGAATGAGCACAACATACACAAGAATGACTGACATCGCTAAGAACCTCCTCCTGGCTCTGATTGGTTTCTAGTTAGCCCTGGAAGAAAGCAGAGGAGCTAGATTTTTTTCATAGATTATGTGAGTCATACCATACTGTCACAACAGTAACAGTTTCAACACATGTGAAAAAATATTTTTTTTTGTAAAAGCCACATATTACAGTTTAAGGTTTAAATGCAAAAGAGTGATGAGTAAAAGTAAATATGAAATAGTTTCGGATAGTTTTCCTTTGCAATTCAGAGTTGCATTTCCTCTGTGGTTCCCATCTGGGAACCTTTACCACAGTTGAATGAACTTTATACATTTTAAAAATATTGAAAATTACTGCCGCAGGAACATAAAGCAACTTTGAGATGAACTTGAAGCCTTTACTTTTAACATGGATATCTATCATTATGTTTCTGAACTCCTCAATCAATTCTTGCATTTGCTTTATATGCTCCGATTTGGGCATAAAATTTGTTAACTTTAGATAGGCTGAATGAAAGCCTTGAATGCTCCTTTCATAATATGATTATAGCATAGCTATAATCTCTTTATGGGTACCAAGAAATCAAATGATATTATTTTAACATATCAATAAAATAAACAGAAATAAGTTTATTTTGTAACATTATTTTTTGTGTCTCATTCCAAAGGCATGTACATTTAAATAAATATATGTATTTAAGAAATAAAGCATTGTTGTAATTTGCTGAAAGGATGATCTATGAGTCTTCAGACTGAAATGTAGCCAAAGTTTTTATCTCTCATAAAGGTTAACAAAACTTATTTTATTCAAGCCATTGGATGTCTTTCCCCACTTTTTAATAAGACTTGTGACAACAAAGTCTTAAACATGACAGAATTTTAAATTATTTTAAAAATATTATTTATTTATGGATGTCATGATGTGTTTGTGTATTTGTCTTATGTTATTTTAAAGAGCGTATGGAGACTGCTAATAAACAGCTCGCCTCTAAAGAGTGTGACAGCTCTGAAGACAACCGAAAACCATCTCCCAGCTGTTGCTCAGAGTGAGTGACAGGCGCACACACACACACACACACACACACCACACACCAACACACACACACACACACACACACACACACACACACACACACACACACACACACACACACACACATACACACACACACACACACACAACACACACAAACACACACACACACACACACACACACACACACACACACACACACACACACACACACACACACACACACACACACACACACACACACACACACACACACACACACACACACACACACAACACACACACACACACCACACAACACACCACACACACACACACACACACACCACACACCACACACACACACACACACACACACACCACACATACACACACACACACACACACCACACACACACACACACACACACACACACACACACACACCACACAACACACACACAACACACACACACACACACACACACACACACACACACACACACACACACACCCCACACACACACACACACACACACAAAACACACACACACCACACATCACACACACACACACACACACACACACACACACACACACACACACACACACACACACACACACACACACACACACACACACACACACACACACACACACACACACACACACACACACACACACACACACCACACACACACACATACACACACACACACACACACACACACACCACACACACACACACACACAACCACACACACACACACATACACACACACACACACACAACACACCACACACACACAACACACACACACACACACACACCACACACACACACACACACACACACACACACACACACACACACACGTGACTCAGCAATCTAATTGTGTATTAGCTTAGAACATGTTTTAAACAACTCTGAAATTAGATTTTGTGTATTAAAATTTGAAGGCCATGACCGCTCCAACTTGTAAATAAATGTATTTTTGTATTTTGCTTTTCAGTATTTATTTTACTAGAGAAGGTTCTTTAGGGATGTTGTAGTTGAATCAGCTTTTATTGACCATTAGATTTGTTGGAACTAAATTAAGCTGACTACAGTCAAGATCCATGAAGCCAATGAATCAGCAGAAAATCTGTTTTTAGGCAGGATTCATTCTGCATGCATTCAAAATACACAAAAATGAAGTGATGCTTTATATATACAATGACCATAAATGTTTTTATACTCTATTGTCCATTAAGATAAAGAAATTCTGCGGGAGAAGGAAAAGCTGGAGATGGAGCTGAATGCGCTGCGCTCAACTGCAGATGACCAAAGGAGACACATTGAGATCAGAGACCAAGCGCTGAACAATGCCCAGGCAAAAGTGGTTAAACTGGAGGAGGAGGTGAGAAAAATATAGATTAACTTTGTATCCTGATATATTATCAAATTATCTCAACAGATAAAGAAAAGGAGGCATTCTATTAATTGGACCAGATAGCTGCAAATGTAGATCTTTGGGATTTACTTACTTCACCCCTCGATTGCAAATGCAAGTGTTCTATTACAATATCAAACTAGAACTGACCGTAAGGAACTACAATGGGTTCTTCACCCAATCCAGCAGGTCCTCCCCATGCACTGCCCCATCCACATAGACGTCACTTGACATGCATATTAATATGTTTTACATACCCGGAATCAAACCTGCAGTCTCAGTCCATCACATTACTCAGCGAGCTATTTCACTGCGCTTACTCATGTTGGCTGAGAAAACAAATTCAAAATTAATTTATTGATCCCACAAGGAAATGAAGTGAAATACATGGCTCAACCGAGAATCAAACCTGCAGCCTGATTCAGAGACCATTGCATTACTTACTGAACTATACTGTTTAATGCACTCATGTTCAAACAGAAAGAGAATTCACTGACATTTAATTTAGCATTGAGGGCACAAGACTGCATTATTTTAAGATAAATTATAAAAAAAATCTTAATTGGGAATGGGCCCTGGTCAGTCACAATAACGTATATCTGGATTAAGCCATTAAAAGTTAACAAACGTAAAACACACAAATGAAGCACCTGAACTGGGACATTGACAGGCTGCCTGTTGCTGGCTCAGATAAGGTGGGTTTGTCACCATCATTGGCCAATTAAGATCACTACACAATGTGGTCAGGTCACACTCCTATACATCTCCCCTGCTTATAATTGCTTTTCGAAAATAGAAATATTGAAAATGCCCCTAAAATGTACCAGTTTGAGCTAAAATCTGAAAATTACACTAACTAATGAAACTTGCTTCTCCTTTATACTATATTTTTTATGTTGATTTGTTGAAGTATGAATGGAAAAAAACATTAAACATTACAAGCACTTAGAGTGAAAGTTTGATTCAAGCAAAGATTCTTACTAAACTTTGAAGAATGACTGAGGCTGATGTGTTCCACTAGTATGAGGAGTTTAGTTAGGATGGAGAAAGATACAGATTTTTGTGTTCAAGTCAAACTTTAGAAAAAACAAAGTGAAGCATATGAAGATAGGTCCATACATAGAGTTGATGAAATATTCAGAACAATTCAGAGAAAGTATCCTGAAAATGCTTTCTCAAAATGTGTGATTTTTTTTGTTTTTTTTTAGATATTTTTAAAGTTCAAATGTAGTACTTTTCTCATTTTTGTTAATAACCTAACCATACTTCAACCAATCATGACCATACTCAAACTACAACTTAGGCCAGGGGAGTGGAGGCATGTACAAAGTTTGGTGGAAATCCGATCAGCGGTTTTTGCGTAGCAAATTTTGCAATTTTCCAGCGCCACTTAGTGGTTTATGTTGACGAAAACTAGCTAGAGACTGTTTGTGCTTGGGGGTGGGGGGGCTGTGGGGGTGGCTGCCTCCCCGGGCCCGGGCAGGTGGGGTCCCGGGTCTGGAGGTGCCAGGGAGGGAGGAATGGTTTCAAGTCGCTTAAATGTGGGGGGGGTCATTGGAGAACACTAGAGTTGAGCCTTTTTTTATTCAGTATCAACAGAAAGAAAAAAAGGCAGGAAGCGACGATGAAGCCGATAATTAAAATGAGGTTTAATTTATCATGCGATTAATTGATTTATTGTTACGATATGAGGGGGCAGGCGAAAGTGTTAAGGGGGCATCGTTATGTATATATAGATAGACTTCATATATTTTATGGTGGACTATAAAATGATAAAAGTCGAGTAGAAGTTGACTCCTCGCAGTGATGTCATAGAAACGTAAGCGAACTTTACATCAACTTACAGGCTGTATTATATTCACAGCAAATATTGACAAAAAAGCCCTTTAAGTCTTTTATGCAGGAATATGCTATTTTAAGAAACAGAACATCATCCCAGACTTCTTGGTCAGCAGCGGATTAAGGTCTGAAAAGTGGCACCAAGTCAGGTGTGGCTTTTTTCCCCCCTTGGAACACCGGCTACTGATGATCGCATATGCTGGACAGCTACATCTAGTCAAATTATCTCACTGACCAGTGACACACAATGGTGCTTTTGATTTGTGCATCACAACCCAAAGTTATTATGAATAGATCCTGTTTAGTTGCTGTTAAATTCTGCGCTGCCACCTGCTGCTGCTCCATCCTGATGCGCAGCAGGACTCTCCGCTGACTCAGCAGCGGCTCTTTTTGCGGGATGAACCAACATGCAGACTGCGGCAGAGATCGCCTCTTTCAGATACTCAGATTAAAGCTTTAACTTCGTGTCCAGATGCTGTCAAGTAGTATTTTTATGAGAGCGTAAAGCTGCCAGGTTAGAATCTTCATCAGCAAAGTGGTGCTGATCAGTTGGATAGAGGAAAAGCCCAACATCATACCACATTGTTGCACATTACTCCGGTAGTCCTTTTCTTTAAAATAAGTTTTTTGGCACCATTTGCCATTATGACAACGGAACGTTCCCATTCACTCTTAGAGCCTTACGACAGGATTTGACACGAACTACAATGAACAGAGTCCTTGTATCATTTTCCATAGTCCTCTATGTTTGCCTCAGTCCTCGCACACAAAAGGGTTAAGTGGACTGAATTTAGAGTTTTTTGACAGCTTTCTATTTACCAAGGATTCGTCATAAACTGACTTCAGTAGGTACGAGTTTTGAAGAAAATCTCCTGAAAAACTCTGGGTAGCTTAATAGCTTCCTATGTGGTTAAACCTGATAGCTCACTATCAAGTTGATGGAATACAGAAACCTGACAGTCTTAAGACTTCTCTTCTTAAAAGATTTTGAAAGCCAAGTAGCATTCTCCTTCCACTTCAGACCACAAGTTGGTGGGGGCCAAACATAAAAAATACAATGAGTTTGTTGGGAAAAAGTTGAATAGGTACTTTATAATGCTTTTGAAATGCACTATTGTACATTTACACACTATCATGTTGATTTCAAGTCTTTTAACCCACATGCGAGAACACAATCAGGAGAAGCAAGTAAATGAACAATAATGAGTTTATTGAATCCAGGGGAAAGGGGGATGGGTTCTGGAATGGCTGACCGTATCGCCTGACTATCAACGAGAGGCGACAGGTTGGTGAGAGTGGTTGAGAGATCTTTCCTGGAATGAACAGAGGAGGTCTTACTTGGAGAGGATGAGTTTGGTTGTTCGCAGAGCGCTGGAGAAGAGGGCTTCGTTGGAGGGCGGACAGGTTTGTACTTGGCTGAAGAAGCGAAGTCCGACTAGGTCCAGTTGTAGAAAATCTCCAAGTGGGTTCGGGCACGGTCAGTCAACAACTGTGGTGTCACAAAGGGGAGTCCACTGGAGACGGACTTAAGGCAGGCAGCTAGATCTCACGAGGAATCCTGGGGCTTCACCTGGCGAGGAAATAAGGAGGATTAACTAGATGGAAAACACAGAGGGTCTTTCTCTGGAACGAATGTTATCAAGGTACACTCAGGTGATGAGAAGTCGTTCAGCCTCTGCTTATATACACCCAGACCGCGCTTTCCAAGCAAGCTGCAGGTGCGTCTACTGGGTTGGCACCGCACCTCTCCAGGGGTTCTGTCCACTGGCGGCATCTGGTGGATGTCACTGGAAGTAACACATCCAGGAAAATAAAACTCAAACCAAAAACAAAAGGGAAAAGAAACGAAAAAACAAAACAGAAAAACACAGTTATGATACTTTATTAAGTTAATTTTCTACACAGTAAAATTTTCTTTTTGACACCTCTAACATGGATAAGAACATCTGAAAGTCATATTTTTTATATAAGTTGTATGACTTTGTCTCACACTGCTGGGGAGGATGGCTGATTATAAGCCTTTTATTTTACTGTGGCAGAGAACTAAACATTAAAAGCGCCATCGACAGTAACTTAAAGGAATGTGTGTTTCTATTTATCTGCAGCTTAAAAAAAACAAAGTTTATGTGGAGAAAGTGGAAAGGATGCAACAGGCTCTGGCTCAGCTCCAAGCAGCATGTGAGAAGAGAGAACAACTAGAACACCGTCTCCGTACAAGACTGGAAAGAGAGCTGGAGTCTTTACGTCTGCAGCAGGTAACCATTTCACAATTCTGTATTCCTAAAGTATCTCCACAGTTCGATGTCAACCTTGTGATATTTCATTGATAGCTTTGAGCTAAAAATAACTATTGATTTATATGCATAATTCAGAGTACTTGTGCAGTTTTACAATAATAAGTCTTAAAATCTATGTATCAAGCTGCAGCATTTCTTTTCTGAGAAATCTGCATCTACAGATTTAACTTTGATAAATTGCAAATGATTGATGTCTGTGGAGCTAAAACAGTCTCATAATTCACAAATGCACAAGAGATACGCAAATGCAGAGAACAAGTTTCACATTTGTACTTTTGATGCAAACACAAATATATCTTGATTTCCAAGTTTCTTTCTGGCTTGTGATTTGTGCTGCATTTGAATTTTGAGACTTCCCTGATGTCTCAAACCACAAATGTCTTTATTTAATTAATGGTCTATCTGATTGGATAATCAGCAACCAACTAGATGGCTTCCTTGTTACAGCCAGTCACATAAACAGACACATATTTAAGAGAATCACATTAACCCATTGTAATTGGCTTAAAGAAGGAGGCCATCTGTTTGGTTGCTGATCATAAAATCAGATATACCATGTATTTTAAAAAAAGACATTTGTGGATTGAGATGTTAGTCTCAAGTGCAGCACAGCTCATAGACTTGAAGCAGCTTGGAAATCAAGATATATTTTTGTTTGGATCAAAAATACAAATGTGAATCTTGTTCTGTGCATTTGTGTATCTGTCGTGCATTTGTGAATTATGAGACTGTTGTAGCTCCATAGCTGTCTGCTTGCAACCTTTTGTTGGAGCAATGTCATGATTACTTACATTGACTTCAATGTAATTTTAGGAGTTTTAAACTTTCAGCGTTCTGAGGAACATCGTTCCTCATTTAGTGACTTAACACACACAATTTAACACTGTTGCCATGGGGGGGGGGGGGAGAAATAAGCCAGAGCAGTTTTTTCTTTAAACCTACATGCTCTCTCATATGCACAAGTGGAGGGGAAGGATTACAAAACATAAAACCAGTAAGCCAACAGAATGATAACAGTAATGGAATTTAGTTTGCTGTTTACTATTCTTACAGCTTTGTTTTTCAGTTGATAATGATTGCAAAGATTAAGCTGTTTTGGACCCACTGCTGTCCAAAATACTGTTGTTCAGATTTTAACTAGCAAAACCAAAATATTGATAACAATGGTGGAGTTTAGAGCTATTAAAAGGAATTGTGTCAGACAGACACTATCGAAGATGAACGTGAGAACTTTTAGAAAATGTTTTTCTTATGTCTTCCTCATGTTTTTTTTCCGTCTATCTTCATGTGTTAATCATGCCATTCAGCGTCAAGGAACCTCACAGAGCAGCGGCTTGGTGACATCAGAGTACAATGCCACAGCATTAATGGAGCACCTAAGAGAGAAGGAGGAGCGCATTCTGGCTCTGGAGGCTGACATGACTAAGTGGGAGCAGAAGTATTTAGAGGAAAGCGTAATGAGGCAGTTTGCCCTGGATGCTGCTGCGTCTGTTGCTATGCAGAGGTGAGATTTCTGCAGTTGAAGATAGCATCAGGTTTCAGGCCTAAATTTAGCTTTGTGTATATATTAAAATCTGTTTATCTTGACTGTCTTGTTTTACAACATTATGATGACTGGTCATAATGCTTAGTTTACACCATAAGTTGGAAGTAATGCACAAGCTGACTCTTGCCAAAGCTCATGAAAAACCTATGTAGAGAGTTCAAATTCTGATTTCCCCTCAATCTGATGGTGATGTCAGAATACTGAGTTTAAGTAACTGACCATTACACAGTCATGATGAAATGACAACCCCCTCCCTGGACTTCTGTGGACATTCACAAAAGGTGAATAGAGAGCAAAAAAACTGGTAGCCTTTCTGTCAATCGGCTGGAGTTAAGACACCAGCTTTGTGTCCATCATTAGGCAGTTTTTCATTAGACCGTCTCTAACCTGTTTATCCTGGTTCACACCAGCCAGAATAATTTGCCATTAGTACATTTGACTCAGTTCTGGCTGAGAGAAATGATGCAGCTGTTTCTTCCTGAAGGAACAATAACTAGGAAGGTTCCAATAGTACTGTGATTTCTGGAAACACATATTCTTCCATATTCACTTACAATATTTGCAATTGTTTTGTTGTTGTTGTTGTAATGTTAATTTTTATCTCTTACATGTTCGCAAAAAGCCCCATTACTGCTGACTTGGGCTAATGTTACTAGTAGTAATTTGCTTACATTTTTCAGTAAACAATAATTTGCTAATGCTTAGTAAAGTAATCAATAGCTGAAATTATACACTTTTTTATTTACAAGATAACAAATGTTGAGCTGTGTACCACCAAATAGGAACATCAGTAATATGATCTAGGCTGAATAGGAATTGATGTGTGGGAATTCGGCAGAATCCAATACAGTGGTGCTTAACCTTTTTTGAGCTACCGAACCCCCCAGTGGCATATGCGCATTCACCGAACCCTTCTTATTGTTGCACCAGAGACACATCAAGCTACAAGCTACAAGTACAATGTCCCTTGAGAACTTGAGATAAAGACCTTTGGTCAAGATCATCTTCTGCTTGTTTTTTAAAATTTGTCTCTTGTGCTGTAGGGATACATCTGCAGCAGGGATAAACCACTCTCCGAGCAACAGCTACGATACTTCTGTTGAAGCTCGAATTCAGAAGGAAGAAGAAGAGATCCTAATGGCCAATCGTCGCTGCCTCGATATGGAGAGCAGGTTGGGTAACAAATATACAGCACATGTAAATTAATTTTGGGCTTTAAAATGTGCTTAAAATAGAAAATATATAAATAGAAAATAATAGCTTAAAACTGGACTTCTCTTGTATTTTGAAGAAATTTCATGCAGCTCATTCTGTACTGAAAATGGTTGGGAGTAACAAGTTTACATCTTCGAGTCAGAACAATTTCAACTATGGGGCCATTGAAGTCACATACATGTGAGTCATTGGCCCATCAAATATTGAGTTGCATGCAGCTTAATATTTGAGTTGTCTGCCTCTCAGTCCAAAAATATCCACAGCAATGTCTGATAAGTTGTTTTGGTCACATGGTCCAAGATGTTAATTGCTGTGGAAAATGTCATGGGAGATGCCAAGGTGTTAAAAAGATGAAATTTGAATCCTCATTCATAGAAAAGTGTATAATTTTTGGACTGAAAGTTTTCAGTAGGGAGAATTACTGAAACTTCCCAAAACAATTCTAACTCATGAAACTGTATGCAGCCACATGTTGCCTTTTATAAATCCTAATTTGAGATAAACTGCAAATTTGCATAAGTCTTCAGAAAGCTCCTGACCAGCTGTCTGGATAACCATGGCTACAGCCCTTGCTCGAGTTTGTTTTCAGCAACAATTAATGATGATAATCAATTTTCACATGATCATATGATTATCCACATCCTCTTACAAAAATATAAGCAATAAAATTAAAAGCAAATGATTTAAAATAGAAAACAAAAAAAAACACTTTGATGATCAGTTCAGTTTATTTGTATATTGCCAATTTACAGCAAATGTTGTCTCAAGGCATTTTACAAAAAATAATTTTAATTCAACCATACATTAGGGGTTGCACCAACTAGTTGACTAGTATATTCTTAAATCTGCAATGACTTTTTACTGGGCTAGTCGATTAGTCGCAATCTCACAAAACTCGTTTTTCCAAGAGAATGAAAGAATGTGAACTAGGTGAGTTCGTCAGATAGCTCAAGTTATATAAAAATGTAAATAATTTATCAAGGAGGAACTGCAAATTTCAGCAAAGGTTACCGGAATAGGGGCGTTGCTTTCTCTTTGCCCCCTTACAGTCAGATTGCTGTCAAATAAACTAGTGCTGAAAAAATCCTTTAAAAAATAACAATAAAATACTACCGGAGTAATGTACAACAATAAGTCGTAATGTCGGGCTTTAAAAGCCAGCAGGAAGCAGAGCTTTCTGCTGACTCAGCAGAGCTTCCTGCTGACTCAGCAGAGCTTCTTGCTGACTCAGCAGAGCTTCCTGCTGATCAGAGACTTCTGCTGATCAGCAGAGCTTCCTGCTGACTCAGCAGAGCATCCTGCTGACTCAGCAGAGCTTCTTGCTGACTCAGCAGAGCTTCCTGCTGACTCAGCAGAGCTTCCTGCTGACTCAGCAGAGCTTCCTGCTGACTCAGCAGAGCTTTCTGCTGACTCAGCAGAGCATCCTGCTGACTCAGCAGAGCTTCCTGCTGACTCAGCAGAGCTTCCTGCTGAGTCAGCAGAGCTTTCTGCTGACTCAGCAGAGCATCCTGCTGACTCAGCAGAGCTTCTTGCTGACTCAGCAGAGCTTCCTGCTGACTCAGCAGAGCTTCCTGCTGACTCAGCAGAGCTTCTTGCTGACTCAGCAGAGCTTCCTGCTGACTCAGCAGAGCTTCCTGCTGACTCAGCAGAACTTTCTGCTGACTCAGCAGAGCATCCTGCTGACTCAGCAGAGCTTCCTGCTATAAGATCCTGACCCGCAGAGCATCCTGCTGACTCAGCAGAGCTTCCTGCTGACTCAGCAGAGCTTCCTGCTGGGTCAGCAGAACTTTCTGCTGACTCAGCAGAGCATCCTGCTGACTCAGCAGAGCTTCCTGCTGACTCAGCAGAGCATCCTGCTGACTCAGCAGAGCTTCTTGCTGACTCAGCAGAGCTTCCTGCAGACTCAGCAGAGCTTCCTGCTGAGTCAGCAGAGCTTTCTGCTGACTCAGCAGAGCATCCTGCTGACTCAGCAGAGCTTCTTGCTGACTCAGCAGAGCTTCCTGCTGACTCAGCAGAGCTTCCTGCTGACTCAGCAGAGCTTCTTGCTGACTCAGCAGAGCTTCCTGCTGACTCAGCAGAGCTTCCTGCTGACTCCAGCAGAAGCATCCTGCTGACTCAGCAGAGCTTCCTGCTGACTCAGCAGAGCTTCCTGCTGACTCAGCAGAGCATCCTGCTGACTCAGCAGAGCTTCTTGCTGACTCAGCAGAGCTTCCTGCTGACTCAGCAGAGCTTCTTGCTGACTCAGCAGAGCTTCCTGCTGACTCAGCAGAGCTTCTTGCTGACTCAGCAGAGCTTCCTGCTGCGCATCGGGGCAGAATTCAATTGTAACCAAACGGGATCCATTCATAATAAGTTTGGTTTGTGATGTTCCAAAAACATCATTGTGGTCTGTGTAATAATTAGACTCCTAATTCATCGATCATCAGTTTCAGCCGATGCTAAAAAAAAAAATGTCAGACCCGACTTTGTGCAACTTTTCTCTGCTGCTCACAAAGAATGATCTGTTTCTTGTTCTTTTAATTCTGCATAATAGACTTAATAAATGCGTTTTTTTTTATCAATATTTGCGATGAATATAGCTGATAAAATCTCTAAGTTGTTGTGAAGCATTTTGTGCTTACGTTACTATGACGTAACTGCGACTTGTCGACGTCGATGTGACTTTTATCATGTTTTAGTCGACCTTAAAAATTCTGAAGTCGTTCAACCCCCACCATGCACACATTCCAATTGATCCTAGTTATCAAATAGTACATTGAGCTGAGATAATTAGTTTAAAAGGAAACCTAGCAGATAGCCTCCAGTCATTGATTTGCAGCATTCTCTCCTGGACGAGCACATAGCTAAACAATAGCATATTAACTCTGTGTATTGCTTTACCCAGAATCTTAGTTGCTGAGCTGAGCTAATTTCTCCCCCTAAAATTTGACAACTGAACTGACAGAGTCTGAAGCCAGATTAACTAGTCTGCATTGGGTTTAGCATTTATCCTGAGTCAGAGTAGTCAGAAGGACAAGATTTGCTCATGGAGTACTATGGAAAGGAATTTGATGAAGAATTAAAAGACAATCCAGACAAGGCACACTGTGAATAGGCAATTCTCCTGTTTTTGAACAATCATATTGTCAGTGAGGTAGAGTTCTCGGGTTTTTTTTGGGGGGTTTTTTTGTCACTGACACTTTTTGCCATTTTGATCTAACTTTGTAGCTGTATAGTCTCCTGATCTAACTCAAAGTTAATTCTTCATTCATGCAGGATAAAGAATCTTCATGCCCAGATCATTGAGAAAGATGCCATGATAAAGGTTCTTCATCAGCGCTCTAGGAAGGAACCCATGAAGTCTGATGCACCATCTGCCATGCGGCCTTCTAAATCTTTGATGTCCATCTCCAACACTGGTCCAAGTGGTTCAGGGCTGCTTTCGCACAGCCTTGGGCTTAGCAGCTCACCAATCACCGAGGAGCGCAAGGATGCCAGCTGGAAGGGAAGCCTCGGTATAAACGTGTTGTTCTTTTTCTTCTAATTTACTACAGATCAAACTTAAGCTCTAAATTGGAAATTAAATTATTAACTGTTTTAGCCTCATCAATTTGCAAAGCACTGAGAATAAAACGAATATAAACAAGTTATTAAATAAAATTATTTAGGAGGACATACATTTATCATTTCTCTCTCAATACTACAAAGAAATTGCATACCACTACACCATGGTCATAAATACTCTAAAAAGGCATTAATATTATATAGTCAAGATCAACAGTTCTGACTTATATTATAGGAAGGAACATCTCTGTTGTTTAAAGTGTATTTGCATATTCCACAAGAACATAAATATCTTGTTTTTCTCAATACCGCAAAGACCAATTGTTTTTCTGGAATAGAAATTTCATAGTGATCTTGGGAAGTCTTCATCGTTCTCTGATAGTGCAAAGATTGATTGGGAAATGGGCCTGAAACAATTTCATTGGTTATTATATTTCTTCTACAGGTTTATGTTATAATATATTCATATGTAGTAAATTTTTAATTGTCTTTCTTGTTAGTGTGACCTTGGGTTCAGCTCTAGATCCTCTTTATACCAGATCACACAGATAAGTTTGTAAAAATGGACAGAGGCACTGCTGCAGATTACAAACAGTTTATTGAATTCACAAATTTGAGCAAATATTCACAATTTATTTTATTATATGAAATGACCATTCTAAAAATGGGAGCCTTATGCCAGCCCTGGGATCCTTAAAGCTGAAAAATAATTAAAACCCAATTAGATAAAATTAGACTGTTTTGGGGAGGAATAATAATAAAGAAAACACAAATACAACTAAATGCACCTAAGTGTTCCCCAACAAAAGCACACTCACAAAAATCCCTGGTGAATACAAAGAAAAGAAGAAAAACCTCCCCTTCCACTAGTCTCAATCTAGATAAATCAGCCTAAGACCAGGGATGACATAGGTCCAGTTTAAAACAAGCCAGAAGGTTACAATAAAAACTCCCTTTCCCTAAACAAACCAAAACAAGAAAAGTTCTTTCAACAATAATCATCTAAAAGTAAGTAAACTAAAACAAAAAAATGAAACTGAAACAAATCAAAAACTGAAACAGTAGCAGGCCAACCTGCACACAAAGGAAATCAAATTAGACAATAACATTAACCAGCCAGATAAATCATAAGAAACGGCCCTTACCTTCTCTAAAGTGAAACCAGTAAACGGCGTCTTGGCGTCTCTCTCTAAAGTGCGTTTTCTATAACAATCAATGGCGGAATCAGACAAATTCTAAACCCATCTCACGATCAATGTTAAACAAACCTCTGTAAGAGTCATCAGCCTGCATCTGATCTCCTCAGTGATCTACCTGCTTTTAAATGTAAATGCTGATTACCTGTCTCCCTAACAAGCTGCACTCTGTCACAGGGTCTTCCATATATAGGCAAGAGGAAGAGGGAGCAGCAGCACACATTAGGGGGGACAATATGCCCCAGCTACATTAGAAACTAAGGTGGTTCCATCTATGAACCATTAGTTCAGCTAAATGATAAAACAAAAGAGAGATACTTTTTGTTATTAAGTTAGATGAGCAATATGCAAAACATCACACATCACCCTGTGTCAAGAGCTAACTATTTTCCAATCAGAGAAGTGGAGTCATATACTTCATATGGAGTTGGGTTAGCAATGTGAAAGGCAAAAATATAGTGAGACTGGTACAGTTTTGTCTCCTGGACAGGCATGTTGAAATAATGGTTTCAGGTTGGTATAGTGGTTATAGTCCTGGACAGTTAAGTAACTGTTGCACCTAGTTTACTTACCAAGAGGAAACTCCCAAACTAGAGCTGCAAGAACATAATGTCATTTTATTGTTGAAATGTTTAAAAAGCTGAATCCAATTTATTTCCTTTATGTTTCCACTCCAAAGTTGTAGACAGTCTGACTAATAACAAAATATTTCTATGAAGAGTCATTTATTTCCTAAAGCAGACTGTGGTTCATTAGGTAAGTTGGACTGAAACAAATCAGAGGTAGAAGAGGGTGGGACTAAAATCAGTTGTTAATTCTACAAGAATTTCCGTTTTGTTTCTTTTTTATGGTTGTGTAGGAGTTCTGCTGGGTCCAGAGTGTCGCACAGAGTCTCTGCGGACAGAATCCATTTCATCATCCCCCTCCCCCGTACTGTCTACCACTCCGATGACTACAGGTCACTCAAAGACAGGCAGCCGGGACAGCTGCACACAGACTGACAAGGGTCAAAGCCAAGAAGCCAGCAAGCCCAGCCCTTCAGTCCTGCAGAGTATGACCCTGCCTGCCCGCCTATCAAGCCCCAGCCCAGTCTACATTCCAGATCGCTTGGCAGGTCAGCTCACATGCTAACCTGTAGGATTATAAAATCATCGGTTCTTTCAAATTAATTTTATGACTTTTTGTAGAACTGTGTTTCAAACAAAGCTCTTCTCAATGAACTCATTGCATAAATAAGTTTAGTTATTTAGTTTTATTGTAGAATTTTGTATGGTCACATACTGATTTTGTTCTGTTCATAATGTTCAGTCAATATTTTGACATATCTTATTGAAAGATTAGGTAATGCCAGCTTAGGTTGCTCACAAGAAAGGAAACCATTTTTATTAGCACCGTGTGTTTATGTTTTTCTGGGCACAAAGATATTGTTACGTTTATGCAATATTTAAAACTGTACGGGAGCATCTAGTAAAGGACTGAGGCAAAATAGATGAACAATAAATGTTGTGCATCAAACCAAAGAAAGATCAGGGTTAACTTCACTGAACAGATTTTCATTGTTCATCTTAAAACCTTTCTGATCTTTACATGTGTTCTTGTCTTTTGTCATCTTTGTGTAGAAGTTCCAGTGTTTCACAGCAGCACTTTTGAACGGAGGTTTCTTGTTCAGACCCATTCACAGCAACAAGCTCTCCCTTCAGCTCCAGCAGTCCAACAAGAGGTAGACACAGACATCGTTGAGATCCTCATATGAAACCATGAATTTAAGAAAAAAAAAAAAACGTATCTGCGTAAGTGATGAATGGCAGCTTCATCACAAGAACTCTCTTAATCATCCTGCACACTTAGAGCTACATCCTAGTCCTGAGACATTTTGATTGATCTTTTCATCCTATATCCTTTCATTCTATAAGTTTAGCCTGACTGAAGAAAGAACAACACTGCAAGGGGTACAACTCTGCATCAGAAATGGGCCTGAAGCAATTTCAGAGGTTATTATATTTTTTCCACTGGTTTCTGTTGTAATGTATTCTTGAAAGTAATAGGGAATTAAATATACATTTTGTCTTAATAAAATGTGCATAGTTAGACAATACTGAGCAGCAAAGTTCCCTCCAAATTCAGATTCATTTCATTTGGGATTTCTGTACCGAAGTTAAGTGTTCTACTTGTTAAACACCTTTGTGTTTAATAACTAGTTCTTGTGTTTAATTATTTGTATAGTGACTGTATTACTAACCATAGTACCAAATGTTTTTAGCACATCTGTCATAGTTTGTAAAGTTTTCCAACAAACGCAGCTGGTTTTTGTTCAGCTTTCTGAAAAGACTTAAAGTAGCGATGAAAGACCATTGCTTTTTCAAGGTAAAGTAACCATTTCAAATATCAAGAAATGTATTCAGACTTATCCCATTGGACCAATTGTATATACTGTTATTTGAATTATTTATTGCACAGATTCACATCTGCTTTGTGCTTTATTTTAAGGCATTTGGCCTCTGCGTTTGCGTGTTTTTTATATATATCTTAGACAGTAGAGATGCATATGCTGTCAGGACTGATATCAACTAGTGTTTAACAAACCCTTCACATATATAGATGCTTTGTGTCTGTTGTTTCTAACTTAAAACTACAAATTTAAAGAGCTACAAACATGACAAATCGTAAATGACTTAGCACAGGAGTGCTCAAGTCCAGTCCTCGAGAGCTACCATCCTACAACTTTAAGAAGCATCCTGTCTTCAACAGGCTGGGATCAGCTCTAAACAGGCCTGATGGCGAGCCATTCATTTGGTTCAGGTGTGTTGGAGCAGGGATACATCTGAAAGTTGCAGGATGGTAGCTCTCGAGGACTGGACTTGAGCTCCCCTGATTTAGAAGTTCAGCCTTTTAACTTTCTCTAAATATTAGTATTTGTATCTAGATTAAATTAAATCAGCCTGACATTTTACAATGGCCACATCCATACTGGTTTATTTTTGTTGTATTAATTAAAAAAGAGAACTTAATCAAATACTTTTATTACCACGCCATGTTGCCCTCTAACCTTAAAATGCAATTTATTTTCAAGCAAAACTATTTACTGTCATCCAATTGGAAGATGATATTTGAACCTGAGCACCTACAGTTTATAGAATGCATATGCATAGTGCTGGTGAATATAATTACATTTAAGGCTTCATTTTATTATCGCATGAAAATACCCTAAATAAAAGCAAAATCATTACTGCAAAATCATCACAAGATAAGGAGCTTCTGCAAACTCCATTCAGAAAGACCCCAGGTTGGGAGTCAAATACAGGACCTTCTAGTTGCAAGCTAACAGTGCTATCACCACACCACTGCACAGCCCTCAATTCAATTCATTTCAGTTGAATTGAATTGAATTCAGTTTTATTTATATATAGCACAAATTCACAAAAAATGTAATCTCAAGGCACTTTACAAAATCTTTTAATTTAATAACACATGCATTCCAACTGATCCTAGTTATCAAACAGTACATTATGCTCAAATAGTTATTCACTAAAGTTTATTTTGATCTAATAAAACCCTGTAGATTGCATCGAGTCATTGACTTGCAGTATTAACTCTTTTTGGGCCAGTATGTAGCAACAATCACATGCACTGTGTTGATAATTTTACAGCAATCCCTCATACTAAGCATGAATGTAGCAGTAGTGAAGTGGAAGAGTTCCCCTTTAACAGGAAGGAACCTCCAGCAGAACCTGGCTTAGTCCAAACGACCCTCTGCCACAACCCACTGAGGGTTTGAGAAGACACAGCAGAGACACAAAAAAGAAACAGATATACCGCATATACCACACAGGTGTGCAGTATATGGGGGAAAAGTGATGACAATTCTAAGGGCCCTGACCAACGTGGGGCCCTCCACAATTTATTTTTTTATTTTTTGTTCATAGAAATTTAAAAAAGGGGCCCTGTCAATTACAAAATTAATCATGTTGTGTTTTTGAAGATTGTTTTAGCAGTAAAAATTTAATGCTCCCCCTCCCAGACCAAAAAACACACATCCATATTTGCCTTGAACCCCCCTGGATCTGCATGATGTGGTTTATTCATGGTTGGAGAGCTTGATGGTGACGGTGTTAGCAGCAGTCAGTGGAAGACAAGAACAACTGTGGCAGTTACTCTGCTGCTAAGAAAATAATAAAATCAGGTTTCCAAAATATAGAGACAGAGAGAGAAAAATACAAGAATGCCAATTTGTAGCCCAGTTTTTCTCCAAGAGAGGTGGGTGTGAGATTATCAATCATTTAGCATAGTTAGCTTAGCTACAGACTACTGTTTGCCTCCATTTCACTAGCATTTAATGAATTAAGGAAAGAAATTACCCAACATATTCATATATTTAACTTGTTCTTGTACCTTTTACCACTTAACAGGTTAGTCAGTCAGCAGCAGCTCCAACATACGTCCCTCCTAAGCCGTCCTCTTAAGTGAAATTAAAGCTGCAGTATTTCCCTTTTATATAAAAAATACATTCACATATTTGTTAAAATTGTCGTTATGTTCTGACAGTATAGTACAAAAGATAGTCTAATCTATTTCCTCTGCCTTCTCTCATGGTTCTCTAGAAACAACCATCAGAGGCAGGAGAGTTTTAGTGCTGTCTACCACAATCTCAGATGCTGTTGTTAATGCTCAGTCTAGTTAGCATAGCTACCAATGACAGCGGATAAACAATTTTCCTGTTATGATAAGTTGTTTTTCCACCATTAGCATATTTAGCAATGAGTGAATGAGGTTGACTGACGGCACTAAAACCCTCCTCCTGTTTCTGATTGGTTGTTTTGGCCAGAATGTTGCATTATTTTAGCCAGTATTAGTAATTCAGGAGGGAGGTGGAGGGGATTGATTGTTTTCATAGATTATCTGTCTCATAACAAACTGCTACGACATTGTGACAGCTTTGAAAATATGTACTGCAGCTTGAATATAATGCAACTGCGTAGGATTTTTGAGAAGTCTGGATTATGTCTATTTTGCATGATGCTTTTGACTGTTGCTCATGGGGAAACGTTTCAGTATCTAAAACTAATTGAAAAAAATTAAGCAACCTACTTGCATACTAGATGTGGACTGTTGGATGTAAAATTCACTAGCAGTGAATATTGTGCTAGTATTAGTATTGGGCCAAAGAAAGCAAGGCAGTTGCAAGCCTTTAAAATTGTGAAGCTTTTTATCGATCAAATAGATTCAAAAAATTTGTAACATCATGGGGGCCCAATCTAATTTTTTGTTGGGCCCAAGATTCCTGGCGGCGCCTCTGTGAGATAATGTAGGATTATTTTTAATTTTCATGAAAGTAAAAAGTTATTAGCAATAGAGAGGGAGTTGGTGGAAGCATTATCTCAGCTAATTCGCTCCTCCGGGAAGGTATCACAGCCTTTGGCTACAAAAACTGCCATCAGGCGACTCCACTAACTGGTAATAAATCTTTAAATCTCTGAAGAACTTTGGCCAACCCTTATTTTTTCCAGAAAGGTTTTAATTTAGTCAAGTTGGAAAATGTACTGCTTACAGTAATTCCAGACCACCTCAGTTGATTTCACTTCATACATCACTTCATTATTATCAGTTAGGTCATTTAAAAACCTTCCTTTTAATAAGTTAATTACTTGAGCTTAAGCCTACAAACTCATAGACATTCCTCTAAAGGATTTTCTGATAAAGAGCAGAATTTATTGGTTCATAAAATATGGTGAGTCAGGTAAAAGAGCAAAGCAGCCCCAGACCATCGCATTACCTTGTTTCAATGGAAGAATTTTGCTTTTCTTGATGCTTTGTCAGTTCTTATCTAAATAGAGATAAGAACTGCCATAATGTTTCCTGGTTGTTCCATATTCTCTGAATTAGTCGTTAATAGCTCCAGCTGTGGTTTACTGGAGTCTCAAAGCTTTAGAAAGGCATTTGTAAAACTTTCCAACCTGATAGATGCCAATGACTGTTTGCTGTCTTTCGGTAATTTTGGGGCAAATTAGAAAATAATGTGTTGCTTTTGCTGCTTGTTGTCAGAATTGTTTTATTTAGATTATTTTCTAATTCTGCAGGTCTGACAAGAGTCAGGCCTTGATGTGTAATGTGGTAAAAAAAACTATTTTAAAGTGTTACTTTGATTTGAAAACCTTTTTTGCTTAATAAATAAACGTAACTTGAATACATGTTTTTTCAGTCACTCAGTTGTTGCCTGATGTTAAAATGTTTTGCTCAAAAACATTCATTTCAACATTACTTTTATATAACTCGTCATATGATCACTCTTTCATAAAGCCAGGTCTGGGTGCTGCATGATGGAAAGGTCCTATGAACAAATTATATTCTCAGACAGCATGTATTCATTGTGAATGTTCCTTGATTTGTGTATTTTGAATCTTTGGGTATGAAAATTATGTTCTTTCACATTAACTTGTATTAAGTGTATTGTTTCAAAGGAGGTTAGAAAGTTACGGAAGAGCCAAGGACTGAAAATACTTTTTCAAAATACAACATAAAAATAATTTAAGAACATATTTGGAACTGTTAGGTTAGAAAAAAACTATTTCATTTATTTGTACTATTCATAGTGGATAGTTTAGGTTTTGTTATGGACGTTTGGTTTTGTGTTAAAATTTACATCACATAAATTTGGAATCAGTCATTCCTCTATTGGCTACAAATCCAACACATCAGCACTAAGACACTTAGTGAACATGCCACATACTAGGTTACATGTAACCGGCACATATTAGGCTAAACAATAATGTCACAAAATGTAGTTTTCAAATAGGAAAAATATCATATCTAGGAACAACTGGGTCAAATTCTTACAAATATTAAATTTGGAATCAGTTCTTTCAGTTTTTATCAGTTTAACCCTTTCATGCATAGTGGTCACTACAGTGGATAACTATCTAAAAGTCATTTTCTTGTGCTTCTTGTGGATTTTTAAGTTATAAATGCACACAGACCACTGAAGTGGACACTAATGCATCATAAAATACACCATCAACTTCTGGCCATCAGCTGCAAATGCAAGAAATTATTTTTGTTAAATCCAATATGGCCGACAGACAAATAAAGCATGCCAACCAACCCTGACCCTCCTAATACTGTAGACGACTCTTGAAGGTAAAAAAATGTTGTGACATCAGATAACCCCTAAAGAACAATACTACTGATATATTTTTCAAATAACAACTTTGTATTTGGAGAAAATTACAATCACCTAAAAAATAAAATAACAATTACAAAAAATTAATTCCTACCTTAAGAAAATAAAAAAGGGAAAATATCCTGACAAAAGGATCATAATTTATGCATGAAAGGGTTAACATAATGAAGTGGCAGCACTTTATTCAGTTGGAACACAAGTAGTTCAGTATAACTAAATGCATTAACATCTGTTTTTTAGAAGAGGTTCCAATGGACTGGAAGTTGATAGTTAAAATCCACTTTGACCCTTTGAAAATAGAGATGATTATCTTTCCCTGTCACTATGAAAAGGTATTTGAATGTATTTTCTTTTGTAAAGGTTAGTGACAAGAGGTAAGTCAGTGTTATAACACTAACTTGAAGTGGAATGAACATTTTGTATGCTTTTAACCAAACCTTTTTGAATACATTATGCATATGTTGTATTCTGTTTTGTACTTTATATTCCATGTCAATTGCCCTAAATAAACAGCACTTTTCTTCATTTGAGCAATGTTTAAAAGTGGTTTGTTGAGTTGAACAAATAATAATTACTGAGTTCTGTCATTTGTTTCTTGTCTCTCCAGTCTGTAATTCATTTAAATATTTTTTTCTTAAGATGTGACTGCTCCTCTAAAACTACACCCCAGACTATTAAAGAAAAACTGAAACTCATTTTCATCTGGTCACAGGAAATTCCTCGTCAGCAATTTTACGTCAGAAATCATTAGTAATTATTTTAAAAGATACATTTGGTTCATAAAGCTTTTCACTCATTGTTTAGGCCAATGAGTGAACCCCCCCCCCCACACACACACACACATTGTTCAATCAGACAGATATTTATAATCCATATGGGGGGCCCAGAAAATGTTTGGAAACTGCTGGTTTAGGCATTTTTGGAGTTACACAAAAAACATGCTGGGGACAACATGTTGATCATCAGTGTGCTTGGAAGCAAAGTCATCAATGGAGAAATATGGAATCTATTGACTCCTTTCATTATTTCCATGTAACAAATATATCGATGCATTATTTGAATAAGTGTTCTCTAAGAACTTGTAGCTAATCTAAAACGGAACACAAAGGAGGTTTTGATATTTTATTTTACTTTTTAAAATTCTGTATTTCATGACTTGGCTATTCTAAACTGGAGTTACAGTAAATTATATTTGTGTGTATGGATCTGGTGTAATTAGATGAAACATTTCATTTCTGACTGCAAATTTGTTAGCTTTTTAGCTTTGTATTGGTTGACTTCTGTCCATCCATCCATCTTACACACTTATTCCAAGTGAGATAGCGAGGGGTGCTGGTGCCTATCTCCAACAATCTTGGTTTAACTTCCAAAGGACTTCTAAAGCAAACTGATTAAACTGCATCTCCCAGCATTCATAGTACTGGACCCCTCTTTTGTTGACTTCATTGGGGTGATAAAGGAATATGGCTTCACAGATTTTCCATTTTTCCACTGGGGACACAGAAACAAAACCTGCAAAGTAAAAAGAATAATAAATGACTTGTGAATCTTTGCCTTCTATTTGGTTTTTCAGAATTGAATCTTTTGTTGATCCAAGTCAGTTATTTTTTCTGATTCAAAATATAACACTGAGCAAGTACCTTACTAGTATAAGCAGTCAATAATTTATAAACAATTTTGAGAACAACAAGCACAATTAATCGAGTGCTTTTACACTTAAAAATAAAAATAGACTGGCTTATGGCTGCCACAAGTCTTAAACATTTTAAGGGAATGTGAACAAATTTTAAAAGAAATGAAGGAAATATTAGTTTTCAAAAAGGTACTTGCATAAAATGTATTTTATCTCATCCTATAAGGTGTGGACCTTATTTTTTATTACATACATTTAAAATGGAACCATCTTTCTTATGTTTTCTATTTTTGTCTATTATTTCATTTATAAAGCTCTACCTTAGGTTTTACATTTATTAGTAGGATTTCACAAAATTTGGTGTGCAGACCAACATCATTTGAAATTGAATTCAATGTTCTCTTTTGGCCTATAAAGTCTATTTTTATGTTGTAAATTTGCCCTTATTTTTCAAATCTGCAAATCTGCATGCTGTCATTTCCCTGTCACTTTGCTGCTGGTACTCCTGAATTTCCCCACTGAGAGACAATTATTATATACATAGGAGCTTGATATTTGATAGAACACACAGTCCATAATTATCATCCAGTGTAATTATCTGCAAATCTGAGGTGGCATATTATGATATATACAAAGTTATACAGTATATCTAAATCAATGCTAATTTTCAGGCGTAACAGTTTTCTAAATTAACATTTGTATTATTCTTGTAAACAACTACATGAAAAAGTATCTTGTCTCTTGTGTCCACTTGCTGAGTGTTGGCTTATTTGCCAACATCATTTGAAATTGAATGAGTTCAATTGAAGGCCGTGTTTCGGACACCAGACACAGTAGTGACAGGAGAACTCCTGCCTTTTGGGAGCACTAGGGAGAAGAGGAAGAAGCAAATACTTATAACACTCAGAATGATCACTGCTGAGATGAGTATGCTGGTCACTGTGTTCATGTGAAACTCTGGAGCATTCAGAAGAGCTGCAGCAGTGGAAAGAAACAAAGACGTTTTTAATTCTTTTCATATTTCATGCATACATTCTGTACTTGCTCTTGCTAAAACAGCAGTATGGTAATTTTCTATCATAATTCATGTGTAAAACAGCAGTAAATGATGTACAAGCCATTCTCCACCCTTTTAAAACCAGTAGACAAGGGAGTCATCATCTTAGTATGATGGTGCCAGTTTTAATTCTGTTATAAAACAACCAAATAGGTCACTGGCAAGATTTTTATTTTATTTTTGAAAAAGTATTATTAGATTCCTGGAAATCAGTTCAAGACCCCATTATGAATTGAAATGATTCTGCATTATGGTCAAAAGTAATATTTTCAAAATTATAATCTGCATAAATTACAATCTGCTTTCAAGTGAGACATGTACCCTATTTTTGCACTATAAGGCACACCGGATTATAAGGCGCACCTTCAATGAGTGGCCTATTTTATATTTTATTTTACTATAAGGCGCATAGAATAGACGCTAGACTTACGGTTGCCACCTGTCCGGCATTGAACGGGACATGATTTGTTCCGTTCACTACAAATATATCCATATTTGTAGTGAACGGAACAAATCATGTCCCGTTCAATAATAATAAAAAATTGGTCCCCAGTACTATATATAGCATCTGCACTAGTCATTGTTTCACTCACGGTTTTGGTGTTGCGAAATTGTGCCCAACTGCTTTCTGGTTAGCACAGACCAACCGACACGCTGCCGCCGCAGCCTCTGTCTCTCTTCCACCGACCCCCACGGCTTTAAATGTATAGGTGCTGGTCCCTTGGTAACTCTAACCGAAGCACTACGGATAAATGTCTAAAGCTACTTTGTTGACATAAAGAATGTCAACAAAACAGTCCGATTCCGGTCGGCGAGGAGAGGAGAGCGACTGGAATGGGGCGTCTGGGCCGGACGATGGTCACCCTTCTCTGTTCGCGCACAGCATGTTGGTGGAGAACGTGATGCTAGATGACCTGCAGACGACCTGATTATTAGGTGGGTAGGTAGATACATAGACATCGTCTATGGGTAGATAGGTCAGTCAAACTTTATTAACAGACCAGTTTTTTGACAACTATCCCAGCATGCACTGCGCGCTTCTGGTACGGGGAAAATGAAGTCGGCAGCTGCTTACCGTAGTTGCTAGACCTGCTGTGGCTCAATATTGGTCCATATATTAGACACACCGGGTTATAAGGCGCACTGTCAGCTTTTGCGGAAATTTAAGGTTTTTAGGTGAGCCTTATAGTGCGGAAAATACGGTATGTAAATGAAATTACATACATGCATACATACGTACGTACATACATAACACAGTAAGTTAAATCTGAACTTACTGAAGTTAAATCTGAACTTACTGAACACCATTCTTGTAATATTTAGTTGATTTTATTTTCTAAATGTGTCAGAAAAGTGTGTCTTCAAGATAAAACCTATTAAACAGTTTATTTAAGTCAAAGCAATAACACAAATTGGAATGCTTACCCAGGTGAGAATTATTACTTGGTGTTTGTTCTGCGAATAAAAAAATAATAGGTAATTACAATCAAGCCATGAAGCTAAACTAACAACTCAAAACATTTTTAGACAAGCTATATACTTTTAAATGAAAACATAAAGTGTCTCAGTAGTTATAACCATTGCATGAGACCTTTACCTCAACTGAAAAATTCTGCTTTAACATGCTTATCAACAGTTAGATTAATCCATAAAACCTAGCCATATATACAGTCCAAATCACAGAGATTTCTTAATATTTTTAGTGAAGTGGCAGCCACTTCAAATTTGCAGATTCTATTTCATAACCATGAAATTATTTATACTTATGTATTTTGCTCTTAATATGGTACCCCAAGATTTTCAGATGTTACCTTTTGATCACCCTTTCTAAACTTTCTCGTACAAATTAGCAATGCCGTAAGAGAGGTCCAAAGCATAAGGAAAACTAAACGCATTAGATTATCTGGAAAAAACACTTTCATTTAGCTTTGTTACAGTTAGTTGAAACCATGTTAAAGAAATGCACTGTTTAGAACAAGCCTATGTGTTTTCATTTGAGAGCTGCTTCTTTGCAAAGAAGAGCAGGTTGATTGGTGTACACAGGTTGGGAAAATTATTGAGGATGAAGAGTAGTCTGTACCACTTCGAGTGATGATGGGCCCCGCAGTCAGAACAGCATTTCCTGGTGACTTGCTTGATTGTTTCCCTTCTGAAATAGCTCTCTTTCTCTTGCTACCACAGATCTATGACAAACAGCACATAAAAAATTCACTCACTGTGGCCATTAAGACAAACAGGTATGATAAATGTGGTTTAATTAATTAGTTTCCTTTGCAATCACTAAAGTATTTTTAAATTTAAATTTAATATGATTCAGCAACTATGGTTTGATGATGGAAAGTATGTTCTCTTTGGACATCAAAGGCAACCAATGTTTATGGGTTTGTGCTTGGTTACATGAAGCAGTCCCATCAAGAGCTTAAAAACAGATGGATGCTTGGAAACTGAAACTGCAACCTTCCCCCTCAGTTCTAAGGGTGCACCAATTTATCTGAGACCGATTTATCGGTACTGATTTCCTTAATTTTAGAAGATCGGTGATTAGCCAAATTTTACATGTGAAGCCGATCTTTCCACCAATGTTATCAGTCTCGACAAAGGTCTAAAAATAAACCACTGTGCTTTTCTTTTCTCCCGTGAGAGAGGTTTTACTGACAAACCGGCCGACCAGGTCATGTCGCACATTTACAGTTAACAATAGTCACCCCATTGTTGCCCATTCAGCAACTTTCTTCATATATTGAGCAACATATCAGACAAAAAACTGGTAATGGCCAAAATTGTAATAGGTAAGTTAGGCTTTTTAAAAGATCGGTAATCAGCAATCGGCCAGAAAACTGCAATCGTTGCATCCCTACTCATTTCTCTTTGTAGTTGTAATGTTAGGATGAACATAATATTCATCAATTGGCAGAATGTTGATTTTTTTTTTTTGTTTTTTATATATTTAAAAGTAGTGAAATTAAATGTTTTATAGTAATATGTCTTTCCATGATGTGTATTTATGAAATTTAAAGTTCCCAGCAAAATCTGTGTATTTCAGTATGAGTATTGGTGCTTTTTTATAGGTAGTGATAAGAACAAATATACAACTACATCTCAAACAATCAGAACATTATTAAAGTTTGTTTTTTGTGACTCACTTCAGAAAGTCAAACTTAGATATTACTGTAAAGTATAAGATTTCAAGCTTACTTTACAGATAATGCAAACTCAAAAATTAATCTCAGAAAATCTATCACATAAGCTCAATTAAAAAGGATATTTTAAACAGAAATGTGTGGTTCCCATGTTAATTTCTATACAGTTGGCCCTCCTTTTGCAAAAATTGCTGCATTAATGTAGCATGGCATGGAGGCTCTGCTGAGTTGTAATGGAAATCCAAATTGCTGTGGACGGCCACATTGCTTTGACGGTGGCTGTCAAGTCGCCTGGGTTGCTGGGTCTGGTATCTCAGATCTTCCAATTTTCAATAACCCATACATTTTCTATGGTCTTCAGAACAGGCCAATTATCTGGCAAATCAAACTTGCTAACACCATGATTTGCATCTCCTGTGTTGTAAACAGGTGCAACATCCTTCTAGAAAATTACATCAGCATTTCTCTAAAGCTTGCCAGCACAATGAAATATGAAGTAATCTAAAGTATCCTGATAGAAAGTATCCTGACTTTAGCCATATCATCTGTTGTCTAAGCCAGCAGATAATATGGCACTCCAAGTCATCAATGACTGTGAAAAGGACATTTGGGGCACTGAACAATAATCCATCCATCCATTTTTTAACACCCTTGTCCCTTAGTAGGGTTTGGAGGGTTGCTGGTGCCTTTTTTTTCATTAGCCCAGGTGAGATTTTTGTAGTCAATGTAGTTCATGCTTAATATTGCTCTATTCATAGAGGTATGGTATCGACTACAGTGGATATGATGGAGATGAACTTTGGATCTGGAGTTTCCTCGCCAGGACGCGGGTCACCAGGGCCCCACTCTGGAGCCAGGCCTGGAGGTGGGGCACAATGGCGAGCGCCTGGTGGCCGGGCTTTTACCCATGGAACCTAGCTGGGCTCAGCCCGAAGAGGAGACGTGGGTCCCCCTTCCAATGGGCTCACCACCTGTCAGAGGGGCCAAAGGGGTCGGGTGCATTGTGTTATGGGCTGCAGCCACCACCCTTCTTGGAGTCCTTAGAGGGGGTACTGGAGAGTGCCCCCCCTGGGGTCTCCCTTGTCCTACTGGGGGACTTCAACGCTCACGTGGGCAATGACAGTGAGACCGCCCAACCGGTCTACATGTGTTTTGTGGACTTGGAGAAGGCGTTCGACCGTGTCCCTCGGGGGGCCTTGTGGGGGGTTCTCCGGGAGTATGGGGTACCGGGCCCTTTGATACGGGCTGTCAGGTCCTCGTATGACCGGTGTCAGAGTCTGGTCCGCATTGCCGGCAGTAAGTTGGGCTCGATTCCAGTGAGAGTTGGACTCCACCAAGGCTGCCCTTTGTCACCGATTCTGTTCATTACTTTCATGGACAGAATTTCTAGGTGCAGCCGAGGTGTTGAGGGGATTCGTTTTGGTGGCCTTTTGGATCGCATCTCTGCTTTTTGCGGATGATGTGGTCATGTTGGCTTCATCAGATCGTCGAGTGTGAAGCAGCCGGGAGGAGGCTCAGTGCCTCCAAATCCGAGGCCATGGTCTTGAGCCGGAAAAGGGTAGAGTGCCTTCTCCGGGTCAGGGGGGTCGTCCTTCCTCAAGTGGAGGAGTTTAAGTATCTGGGGATCTTGTTCACCAATGAGGGAAGAAGGGAACTGGAGATCAACAGGCAGATTGGGGCAGCGTCTGCCGTGAAGCGGCGCTGTACTGGTCCGTCGTGGTGAAGAGAGAGCTGAGTCGAAAAGCGAAGCTCTTGATTTACCGTTCGATCTACGTTCCCACCCTCATCTATGGTCATGAGCTATGGGTCATGACCGAAAGAACGAGATCACGGATACAAGGGGCAGAAATGGGTTTCTTCGCAGGGTGGCCGGGATCTCCCTTAGAGATAGGGTGAGAAGCTCGGTCATCCGGGAGGGACTCAAAGTAGAGCCGCTTCTCCTCCATGTCGAGAGGAGTCAGTTGAGGCTCGGGCATCTGGTCAGGATGCCTCCTGGACACCTCCCTGGTGAGGTGTTCCAGGCACGTCCCACCGGGAGGAGGCCCCGAGGAAGACCCAGGACACGCTGGAGGGACTATGTCTCTCGGCTGGCCTGGAGACGCCTTGGAGTTCCCCCGGAGGAGCTGGAAGAAGTGGCTGGGGAGAGGGAAGTCTGGTCCTCCCTTCTGAAGCTGCTGCCCCCGCAACCCGACCCTGGATAAGTGGAAGAAAATGATTGGATGGCTGGATGGATATTCATAGAGGCTCTTGTTGCGCTAACTCCAGCCTCTGTTAGCGTCCCTCAGCCTCCCTCAAACTCTTGAATGGATTTTACAATTTTCAAAAAGCTGCAGCTGTCTGTTTCTTGGTGCACCTTTGCCTACTGCACATTTTTTTCTAACTCAAGTTTTCAGAAAATGTTCGCATACAGCACTTCGAACAAAAGGCTTCTTTAGCAATTACCTTTTTTGGTTTACTCTCTCTGTGGAAGAGAGAAGGCAGTTATTTACAGTATTTCTAAAGATCTTTTGTTTCAGGTGTGTTAAACCAATGAAATCACTAAATGCAGCATACCAGTCCTTGAGGACTAACTTTGGACGCCACTCATGGAGGCTCCAGAAACCATTGCAGGTGTTTTGAATAAATTCACTGATTACAGTCTAACACCATGAATTTCCAATATGTAACTTTTTCACAATATGTACATTTTCTGAGATGTTGAATTTTGGGTTTTCATCATCTGTAAGTCATAAACATCAAAATTACAAGAAATAGAGGCTTCAAACACTTGTAATGAATCCATAAATAAACATAAATATGCTAATAATTTTGCTTTGGCTCTGTTTTACATGAGACCAATCAAATAGAAAGTACTGTTGAACCCTACCACTGTTTGTATCTTGTGGAGCTGTTTCATTCAACCTCATGTAAACTTAAATCCAATCTTCAACATTCTCTTAATGAGTCCTTTTGAGTAAAAGGCTCAAAAGGCTAATGAATATGTAACACATCCCAACAGTGGATACTGAAGACCAGGGATGGAGACTAATGCTATAAATTAGATGAAGGTGTTGGATGCTGAGAAGGTTCCCACTCATATCCTTTCCATTTTAAAAAATCTGTGATTACACTTTGTTTAAACACTCTTCCAATATGTCTGTGCATATGTGCTTTTGTGTATCTCACTGGCATGAGCATAGGACAGTCATCTGCTCGACATAGCTTGGTGACACAGTGCAGAAACACAGTGGACATCTTCTGATTCTTGTGCTTGACAAAACGGAATACTTCAAAGGCAAAGCGACCCATTTGGCTTTTCCCATTCTCGAGGACAGTCGTCTGTGGATCCTTATCACAGCTGGCTCAGGAAACAAAACGTTATAAAAGATAATTATAAAAGAGGGCAAGTTAAACTTATCAACTGAACTGTATCAAAAAAAATTTCTTAATACTTTGAGTTACCTAAAGAAAAGGTCATAGCGAAGCTCATCATTCGGGTTCCCAGAGGGTGTAGTGTAACAGTAGTCCATTAGAACGTTCCATCTGTTTAATAGTAAAATATTATTTATTTGACTGAGAAAATTTATGCTAAAGTAATGCTTGTGTTTCCAGTTTCCACAGTGTGAAATCTACATCCGCAGGGGAATATGAAGATGTGATCATGTGTGCTCCTATGAGTTCTCCATCGTTTTTTTTTTTTGACTAAGTGATGGGAGGAAATACACTGAATTTTCTCATCTGAGAGAAAATAAGCCACTGATTGCTGAAACAATGCTGTCTTTGTCAAAATGCTTGTACCATAAGTCGATCTGATCACTTGCAGACAGTCAACAAGTAGTCATGTCTAGACATTCATTCGTAAATATATCATTGTGAAAGGAGACAAAACTTTTTCAAAATGTATCCAAATTACAAACTAGTTTCAAATACAGCTTATATACCATGGAAACAAGCAGCTTTAGTATAGCTGCCACTATCTTTCCAGGAGTTAATAGTGGCTTCTCTGTCAGAAAGAAAGGGGATATTTCTGATGCCCTTGATCCACATTGGTTTACATACAGAGGAAACAGGTTAATAGACACCCTAAAAAATGTCTCTAATTTACAGTAAAATACCCACAACTGTGTTTGCCAGAATTTTACCGTATAAACATGGCAAAATTATGGCAACCACAGAACCACAACCACAGTAAATTACAGACTTTTTACAGTGTAATTAAAGTTCTAAATTTAGCCCTCAGCCACCTGTATTATTTATTTATTAATCCATTACTGGATAACATAATTCTGAATTTAAAGCCCTCTGTAGTTCACTATGTATCCCAGTACTGGACTTTCTTTCTACTGGGAAGGTCGGGGAACCAGATCTCCTCCACCCTTATACTTAAATATCGGCTCAACACTGTCTTTAGTCCCTTCCTCTGCTCTTTTTAAACAACATTATTACCATTGTCAATTTTGTTGACACAATAGTGGTGACACTATTGTGGTGTTAACAACAACAACTGAGCCTCCAGGGAGGAGGTCCTGCATCTGAGGTGATGGTGTGACAATAACCTGTCTCTGAAATATTGTAATAAAATTGATCACATAGGAGTGAGACTGACTGTGCAGCAAGAAAAAAAATCCACTTAGTGGGAAGTTAAAAACTAACAGTTGTTGCCATGTCAGGTTGATGTGTGAGTACCTCTTGTCCAGGTTGGTGGCTTTGACAGCTGCAAACACCCGTGTCTTCAGGGTCAGTCCTGCTACAGGAATGGACAGCTGCTGAATGTACGATGAGTCCTATAAAGAAAGAACAATCACATTCAGATCTTCTTCCTGTCGTTTGTTTTGTTCAAACACACCTAACAAAAAAGTCATCTATACTTAATTATTCAGTTTAATCTGATAGCTGGTTTTTTTGGGCAACAAGAATCAGCATCATGAAGTACAGTTTTGCATAATTTTCTAAAAAATAAAATCAAGGGTAACAAACCATCTATAGATGCAGAAAAAGTTTAGGAAACTTCATTTATCAATGTGAACTCTCACAAAAAGTATGTGACACAAGAAAAAAGTTGACCATATTGTGAAAAACTATTACTTTGAACTTACATTGTAAAGCAGCAGATTCAGCGTGCTGATGAATGTACCATTGCTTTCTTTCACTGAGATTGCAGCTGATGACCTTTAGTGAAAGAAAACAAAATAATTCATCATAAAACTAGAATCAACTATGTTGACGCAAACATCATAGTTTTTCCATCTTATTGAGTTTTAGATAACTACCTTTGGCATAATTAGACTCAAAATTGTTTAATGGCAGAATCCTAGCAAGTTTATATTTAAAGTACAGTAATTCAATTATTTACAATTATTTAATTTCTTAAAACTGCAAGTAGTATTAACATTTTGTTGTAGATATTTTGGTGCACCTCTAATTGTATTCCAATACACAGAGTCCAGTACAGTCTTAAGTACATTACGTTAAAAGTAAGTTGAGTTTGCTTTTGACAATTTAATAAAAACTGATATGAAATGTCAGATGAAATATAACATTTAATATTCTTAAACTTCTAGCCTTCTTCTAGAAGCCCTAGAAGATGGCTAAGACAACGTGAATCACAGATTATGAGACTTACGAGGCCAGCTGTGTGTTGTTGACCAAGTACTCCAGAGGATAACTGCAACTGTATTTGTAGAGTAAGCCTGGGAGATAGCTGATGATAGTAGGTGGATCTGGGGTATCAATATAACCTGATATGTTTCCAATTTGCACCAGTGAGAGATTTCCATAAGCATTGGGTCCCTGAGCTGTGGACACCTGTGTTGAGGGAAACATCATCAGGAAAAGCACATCTTTTCAAAATAACTCTGTGAGCTTAACGATAATGCAGTTTGACAAAAATGCAAATAAATTTTAATTAAATTGATAATAGAAATGTTTTCCCTTTACATGAAATGTATAAATGTAATAAACTCTATTCTTGGATTTTATTTTCATTTCAGCCTTGGTTGCTTACATTCTAAATAACCTTATGTACAAAATGCAGACTGTTAAACTGTATTCTACTTACCACCAGGGTATTTCCACATGACTCCAATGTTGCCAAGCTAATACTAAAGATCACAACAGTAGGAAATGTGTTGTTATTAATAAATCCTCGACAATGTGCATCTCCATGATGACCATTTAGAGCCAAGTCTGAATCAGTGTAGCCAGAGAAAAGTACTGGACAAAAGTTGACCTTAAGAGTGACAGTTTGAACCCCACAGTACACACTGATATCTCGCTCAGCTGAAAGACACACATACACATACATTTTGAAAGACATCAAAAATACCTTGCATTTTGTTTTGCACATTCAATTTTTGCATATATAAAACCCACAGCCAACTTCTTCACTTCACCATTCACATTAGATTGTGAAATGTAAAAGAAATGTATTGTTTCCTTCATTCTAAAACAAATAACATAAAATTATGTATTAAAAAAATATACGATACGGTGATTTCCTTTCAGTAATTTGGTAATTTCTATTAAAAAAAATATGAATGCCCCTTTTACTTCTTCCAGTTTCTCACCAGGGAAGCGACTATGAAAGTTGGCATCACAGTTGTATCCATTGAACTGAGCTCCCACTGAGAAGATCTGGCAAAAAATTAAAAAAATCCAAAATATATGTTCCATTTCAGTACCTGTGACACAAAAAAAAATCAAAGGTAAGCACAAGCATCTTTTCCTGTCAGCTCAGTCTAGCAGAGCGGAAAACAAAGAGTGCAATCAATAGTATATTTTCATGTTAGTCAGAGTGGTAAATTACACAAATAAACCTTAACTTTCCCAAGGAGCTCAGGTTAAGGCAGCTAAATGTCTCTCCTTCAACTCTAACTTAGATTTGCTCTTGTCTTCACTTTTCAATGACAGCTATGGTAATTTAAAAATTACTTATGTACAGCTTTTCTTGGAAAATGTCACTGCACCATAAAATCTCCATATCTCATTAAACCAAACCAAACCAACTTTATAAAGCACTTTTAAACTACCACAGCTGATACAAAGTGCTGTACATTAAAACACAACCTAATAAAAAAATAAACAATAAAAACTTACGGTTTAAAAAAACAACAACATCCAATTTAAAACTAGAATCCGCTGGTGTTGAAAGCCAAATAAAATTGATGGGTTTTAAGACGAACTTTATTACTGCTCACAAATAAAGTAGATGTTAGTAAACTCATGATAGATTCTATGACTGTGGCAAGTCAAAGTACTTACTGTGGTTCCTGGAAGCCAACAAGTCAGTTCTTCTCCATAAGCCTGGAACAGACGAGGGAATGGTTTGCACAGCATCCCTGACAACTAGAAACAGAACCCTGCACCACAGGTGAAAAACAAACCCTACACATAAGGGCCTCATTATTTGAAGATGTCAACAAAAAACTGCTGTCCACATGGAACATGGGAAAATCCATCAAATCTGAATACGTTATACAAATCCTTTCACATCCTCAGAAATATGAGCAGGTTTTGAAGTTTCCCACTCATATCCTTTTGGCCCAATCTGGCTCACAAATGGTTAGTCGCTGCAAGAGGTCTGGTGGCAGAGGTAGTTGTGTTCAGGTGCGGGGGAAAGAGGGGGCTAATTACCTTCTCATCACTCCAGTGGTCTTGGTCTGACGATTGAGAAGTTTCTTTCTGCTGGGACCAGTTGTGGAATGTAAAACCAAGCACACAGACTCTTCAAGCAACTTGTCAAGCTTTGTGTATGGTGGCTTTCAGTCAGCACAGCAGCAGGCAAACTGCTTGGTGGGGCTGTTAACTGCTGCAGAATTGCAGAACACAACCCCTAGACTTTGATTCCAACTCCTCGAATTCCCTTCACATAAGAAGGGCTATTTAAAAGAGTTTCAGGGGATTAGCAGGTCTGTACTGTCCCATCTTCCATATGGAAACCAAATCTGATGTGGCAGAAAGAGGACACACAGGGTTCCAGTGATCATGGAACATGAGATGGACAGATAGTGGCATAGGCCCCTCATTTAAGTCTCAATGTAAAATACCATGTTTTCTCTTTGATTTTTTTCAAATTATAATTCTAAATTCTATTCATAAAATTTGCTTAATCTTAACATTTTTCTGTATTCTGTTATTATGAAAAAAAACTTTACTGAAGCTGCCCTTACCTTTAAGAAGATAGAAAGTATCTATCCTAATCATTATTATCTAACTTGTGTTTCAAGTGGTGTCAAACACTTTCAAAGCTTGTATAACATAAAAATGGCTGAAAGGGACAGTATTATGTAAAATTAAAATGTTTTGATTCCTGGTGTGTTACTTTGATTATTTTATGCTTTTTCGAGAAATCCTGAAACAAATCCTGAGTCATTTGGGGGGCTAAGTTCTTGCTGTCACTGAGCGTCACCTTTTCCACACAACTCCTCCTTGGCGCTGCAATGTCCAAGCTTCCACATTACAGAACACCCTTCCCCTAAATTTTCCCCCACTCATCTCCTCCAGACTCCTGCCAGCAGCAACGAGCAAACACCTGGTAGAACTGCACATTGCGAAGCTCGTTACTATTTCTCAATTGAATGCGCTGAAAAATACTCAAATGTTGTTGAGATGACATGCTGAAGGACTGTCGGAAAGAACTGCAGCTTCTTAAAGAGACAGTGGGCCAGTTTCAAGATTGCAAAGAATTTATTACAATATATTTAACAAAGTTTGGAGGAGCCAATTTTCCTTTTTATATTTGAAGTACCGAAATAAAAAATTATTCAAGGAATCGTTTCAGCCCTATTTTCTGGATAAAGTATCATGCACAATGAGGATTTAGAGTGGGAATAACCAGCCGCTTGTCCTACTTTATTTTCTCTAAACAGAGGATGTGGGCTTTCAGCTATTGAGAACTGATTGCTTCTTGTAGGCGTGGATTGTGTTGAAATGTTTTATATTTTACATGTTTGTACATTACAATTCAACATAATGTTAAATTGTAATGCTATGTAGCTGCCTGCTTGAAACTGCCTGTGTTATAAACAATCGTCTTCCACTGCAAAGCCAAGCTGAACGAGACAACTGTTAATGTTAATTCAATATTTGGAAGCATGGCCAACACGAACTGAACAGCTTTTTTTGCTTCACACGCTGCCATTGCTAAAACTACAGGCAGTCTACAATTCTAAAACAGAGCATAAAATTGACTTCATCATTTATGACTTTTCCTTCTGTTCACTGATTGGCCCTTTGTTTGGAAACTAGTGGTAATCCAAGGAAAGGGGAGAAACCCCAGACAGTGCTGTGAGCGATAATATTTTTGAGCAAAATTGCACAGGAAGGTAAGGATCATGTTTTTTTTTGTTAATTACATCACCATGCTAATTAAAAACTATTAATAGGTGTTTTGATACATGTATGCTATTGTTGGAGTGCAAGTCATAGTTCCATATTACAGTTGATGGAAAAAGTTGAGATTGAGAATATTTATTGCTAAAGTTGATTAAAGGCAGGCTGTATAATGTTACACAACTAATATCAGTAGAAGTCATATTTAAAACCTTACATAAAAATGATTGCTGAAAGACAATCAGGTTATATTCCGAGTCTGTAATGAGTGAATTCAGTTTTTATTAGACTTGGATCTAGTTCTTGTGGTTAAACACCCCTGACTCCAGGGAATGAGATTATAGTGTAGCAAAGATAAAACTGAATGTCTGTACCATTGTGCAGAGAAACAATGTGGCAGCAGTCCTTCTCAGACTGTTCATGCAGCTCCTCCCACCTACAGCTGCCAATTGTAGTTCACTTAAGAAGCTTCTGAGGAAGGCAAGTTCTTTGTTTTCTTATATTAAGTTTGTTTTTGTATGGTGATATTCTTCATGGTTTTATGTCCCTTTTAAGTTTCTAGAACAGAAAGTTTGAGATTAACAGAACATTCCTGTTCACTGCACCTTACAGAAACCTACAAAAAAGAACATTAGAGCAATTAAACAGAGAAAACATTTGTATTTAAAGAGAACAGAAAAATGGCAAATAAAAAATAATACTTACAATTTCAAGACGTTGTCAAGACTCGCCATGTATGTGACATCATAAGAACTGATGATCATTGGGACCGGATGCCTGGGGTGGAAAAACATTTCTGGGCGTCTTCTTTGCCTGTTTATGTTGGAAGTAAAAAAAATAGTCAGCAATGTCATAGAGTCAGTTGATGTTGGCATTAACTATGAAGCTGTTTTAAGTGTGGACTTAAGGAGACAAACTACCTTAAACTCTTTCCATCCATGATCTGAACACACTGATCCTTGCAGGGTGGTGAGGGGGGCTGGTGGTGCCCATTAGTGGCGCAACTACACATTATTCAGGTGGATGCGAAAACATAAATCGCCCCCCCCCCCCCACCCCCCCCCCACCCCCAGGGAAGGAACTCGCTGAAGAAGAGAAGAGAAAAAGAGAAAGAGAAGAGAAAAATTCTTTCCAGTTACCTTTAAATCAAATCATGTTTATTAAGCTCTTAGTGTTGGTAACAGCAGTTTTTGTTGTTGAAAATGTGGCTTTAGCTCCTCATTAAAACAAACTTACATCATTAAGACGATGTGGAGGTTCATCCTCAGAGCTGGTTGTTGATCTGGTGGAGTCAGAGCTTCTTCTGAGACAGAAAGTCTTTAGGTTTCCTAACACCTGATTTCTCTGGCTTCATCTTTCATCTTCATTTGCTTAGTTAGACTGCAAACATATGTTGAAGATAAAAACATTGATGAACGAGTTAGAACAACAGCCTCACAATATCAAAGTCTCTTTGTCTTATGGAGCTTAATTAAAACCAGGTTAGTTTATGAATGAAAGTATAAGTCGCAACAAACAGCCTCCATGCAGTTATAACATGAAGCTGAATTATTACTATAATAATAATCATACAAGTCACAATAAAATTGATAAAATCATTATTTAAGAAACCAATGTAAGTTTTTATCTTTACTGCACTGTTTATAATTAAATGAAGATAATTAATAAGCAAACTTACCACCAGCTAGCAGCACTTAGCAGCCTTCGTCCCCCTGGGCTCCTTTTGTGACACACATTTCATTTCCATTGGTTGTTGTCCCGTTGTGTTGTCGTCTAACTCGGACGTCACCAGCTTGAATTTAACAAAATTAGTAACTATTGTCAAGGCCCTCTCTACTTTTAAGGCAATATTATGCGAGTAAAAATGGTGAATTTGAACAGCGTCTGTTATCTTCCCTGCTTCAAGTTTTTTCTTCTTTGTGGAGTTTTTTAAATAAATGAAAATGTGCAATAGCGCCACCATCTGGTCTGGAGTGTGAACTGGAGCTAATGCCGTTGATTATAAGGTTTTTACATCAAACGTCTGAAAATTGATTGGATACATTCTTAAAAATTACATTAGTCAATCAATCAATCAAATTTTATTTGTATAGCACATTTCAGCAGCAAGGCATTTCAAAGTGCTTTACACAATTTAAAATGAAAATAAAAACAGAAAGAGACATTGGACAACAATACAGAGAGTTTGAAAAATATTTAAAAATATAAAAACATTATTAAAAGTAAATATAAAAATAAAAACATTCAGTTTATCCATAAGTAACTCTAAACAGGATGGTTTTAATTTGAGATTTAAAGACACTCAGTGTTTCAGCTGTTTTACTGTTTTCTGGAAGTTTGTTCCAAATTTGTGGTGCATAGCAACTGAATGCTGCTTCTCCTCGTTTTGTTCTGGTTCTGGGGATGCAGAGCAGAACCAGAACCAGAAGATCTGAGGGGTCTAGACGGTTGGTACGGCACTAGCACATCTTTAAGGTATTGCGGTGCTAAACCGTTCAGTGATTTATAAACTAACATCAGTATTTTAAAGTCTATCCTTTGAGCTACAGGGAGCCAGTGTAGAGACTTTAAAACTGGTGTTATGTCTCTATCTTCCTGGTTTTAGTAAGAACGCGAGCAGCAGCTTCTGGATCAGCTGCAGCTGGAGGATGGATTTGTTGGACAGACCTGTGAAGACGCTGTTGCAGTAATCAATGCAGCTAAAGATAAATGCATGGTTGAGCTTCTCTAGATCTCGCTGAGACATCAGTCCTCTAATCCTGGAGATGTTCTTCAGGTGATAGAAGGCCGACATTGTGACTGTGTTAATGTGGCTCTGAAGGTTCAGGTCAAAGTCCATCACTACTCCCAGGTTTCGGGCCTGATTGCTGGTTTGTAGTTGTAATAACTGACATCGTGATGTAGAGCTGTGTATCATCCGCATAATTGTGGTAGCTGATCTTATTTCCTGTTATAACCTGAGCCAGTGGGAGCATATAAATATTGAAAAGTAGGGGTCCTAGGATTGAACTTTGGGGTACCCCACATGTGACCTTTGGCCTTTCCGATGAGAATTTTCCGATAGAAACAAAGAAGTCCCTGTTCTTTATGTATGATTCAAACCAGTGGAGCACCGGACCGGAGAGTCCGACCCAACTCTCCAGTCGATTCAGTAAAATGTCGTGGTCAACAGTGTCGAAAGCAGCACTGAGGTCCAGCAAAACCAGCACTGTGGTTCTCCCACAGTCTGTATTTATATGGATGTCATTGGACACCTTTAGAAGGGCCGTCTCTGTGCTGTGGTGAGAATCAAAACCAGACTGGAAGGAGTAAAAGCGATTCATTATTGTTAGGAAGGTATTCAATTGTTTAAAAACTGCTTTTTCAATAATTTTGCTGATGAATGGGAGGTTGGAGATCGGCCTGTAATTCTGCAGTATTGATTTGTCCAGATTGTTCTTTTTTATCAGTGGTTATGTTTTCCCATCCACCTGAATAATGTGTAGTTGCGCCACTGGTTACGAGGAATGGATTGCACAGGTAATGTTCAGGTCTTAACATCCACGGAGTCAAAAGGATTCATCTGAAGAAAAGGGACAAAGGGGGCGTGTCCGATGAAGCCCCGCTTCGAGGCTTGTGTTGTCTTGCTGAAAACCACGTGACTGGCAACAAATGAGGCCTCGCATTGCATGGGTCACGTGACTGCTTCATTTTGTGTGTCGGTTTTCAAAATAAAAGCACGATAAGCCGTGCTGCATCATGGGTTGTTGTTCTTTTGGTCTCACATCAGAGGAGAATATTTGTCTTCAGTAGACAAAAAAAATGAACATTGACCGGCATATTTGATGTGTATTAATGATGGCACTAATCAAAATGTAATGTTTGTTTCTGCTTTTCTCAATTGTAGATTATGTTGTTTATTATGACTTTATATTTTTTTGATTTTATTATGTAAATCTCTTTAAACTGCATCGTTGCTGAAATGTGCTACACAAGTAAACTTGATTAATTGTCTGAAATGGAGCCAGCAAGAGGAAAATCTCTGACATCTGGGAAAACTTTGACATTATCCTCACAATAAAATTCTTCTTAGATAATAATTAACCCTCCACCTCCCAATTTCTCACCTTCTGCAAAGTTCCACTATTATTTGTAGTCTAATTAGCAAAGATATATCAGTCTTTCACAGCAGAAACAGATTTAATGGTGTTGCAGAACTAAAATTCAACATGTAGCCAAATATAAGGGATCAGAGCCAATTAGAAATCTAAGAAAAAGTGAAGCCCCAACAGGCTCTGGACTCCCAAGACACTAAAACATCAAATGTCTTTATTGTCAAATCAGTCTGACATAAAAGAAAACCCAACACAACCACTGACATTCAACATAAACCAGGATTAGATTGGCTACAAATCATTTTAATAATTAAAACATATAACAATTAAATATGGTTTCATTAATTCTCTTGTTATTAAATATGAGTTTGATGAAAACTTTGTGACAATATTGCATTTAGTAATTTTTGGAAGTATGATCCAACTGCGTGACAAGGCTGTTACAGCCTGAGGTAGTCAGGCCATTATGTAGGCCTGACTACTTCACCCATTCAAACACAACAGCGGATGGGGCACAAACATATGAAGCTGCTCAAAAACATTATGTAGGCCTGGTTAATTTTGGAAGCTGCTACAGGTATACAGCTTCCAAAAATAACTATGGCTTATATATACTGAACAAGGTGGTTTAATGCACCTGGATCAAATGATGGCTCATTAGAAGGCCTGAGAAAAAACATTGACATGCTGAATAGGTTGTTCCTACCACCAGGGAGAGAACTAAAACATGTAGGATGCCGGTTCTCAAGGACCGACTTTGGGCACCACTGGTTTAAACTGTGGGCCCTGAATTTATAACCTACGAGTTTAAAAGGTTAACTTTTTGAATGGAATTATGGGAATTAAACAACTTTTCCATAATATTCAATTTTTTAGAGGTCCTCCTAAAACTTAAGTTGCTTCCATTTACAAGATACAAAGTTTATGTGACTTCTGCAATTTTAACAGTAGATGGCAGGTTCTGACAGGCTATTGTTAGATGAAAGAGAGAGAGCGAGAGAGAGTGAGAAAAAAGAGAGAGAGAGCCTTCAGAATTTGGGACAAATGGACCTAAATAGAGCACCATCCCCACTTGGAGCTGTAACAGTCTTGAATTCTGTCTGCCTGAGAAGAGCATCAGTATATTGTCCTTTGGATCCAGCCTTCCATCATCACAGGTGGCAATGCTGAAACCCACAGACTCCCTGGAGCTCATATATTACCTAAACTGTTTATACAGGGAACCTAGGACAGTTGTACTCCACAAGGGATCCACCGGCCTTGGCTTCAACATAGTGGGGGGAGAAGATGGAGAAGGCATCTTTGTCTCCTTCATCTTATTAGGCAGCCCAGCGGACCTTAGTGGAGAGTTGAGGCGAGGTGATGAAATCCTATCTGTAAGTACTGAAAATACACTGCGCCTAGTTGTCAAAGAGGAACAGTAACAGTGGGGACTGCCTGTCTTAGACTTTAGGTGATGTTTTGCTTTTATCTGTTCACTGCCTTTGCTCAGTATGAAGTGATTTTTATAACTTCAAACACAGAGCTAACGGAAATAAAAATTTGCTCTTCTGTTGCTTGCTAAATGTTATGTAAAAATATTTAAAGAATGGCTGTTATCTTGTTTTCAAGTACATTTACTCTAACCCAAAACTGTATTGTTTGAACAAAACAGTTTTAACCCAATACAATTTAGGTTAAAACTGTATTGTAGACTCCTGTCAGACAAGCCACTGAACTAACAAATCAATCTTTTTGTAATTCTTGCTGCACTATGATACTGTGTAATATTATCAAAGGAGCTCAGTTAGATCCATTAGAACATTTTCAGTTAATCACAATTTTCAATGAGAAATGCTCTACACAACTTAACTATGATAGAATTAACACAACCCTTCAAAGTCTATAATTCAGATATTTATTCTTGCTGTAATAACATTATTAATTATTATTATTTTTATTACACCTTTAACTCTTTAGTTTAAGGTTTTTTCTTAACAAGTCTACTTGATGTGTTGTTGTTGTTGTTGTTGTTGTTATTGTTTTTTTGCATGCGGTTACATTTTTAACTGAAATATATAAATATAAATATAAAAATATAAAACAGATTAGTGGACAGAAGAAGCAAAATCCAATCAAACAAAACTGTCATTTTGATGTTCTTTATGATAACTTTGCAGATTTCTAGGTCAGTGTGACACCGCATGCGGTTAAATTTTTCTCCAGCTACCATCAAGAGATGGCAATTGGAAGATGAAATTAGACAATGTTCTTGCAATGACCTGATTTTCTGATCTAACAATAACTTTTCTCACTTGACCCCACCTAAATGTCTTTGCACACTATTTTTATACTTTTAAGCAATGTTGTGTCTCTTTTGATGCTACCGTTTTAAACTGACCATGACTATGAATTTCTGTTTATGTAAACATCAGCGTAATGTATTAGAAAAACAATAATATATTTTATCACATTTTCATTTCATGTTCTTAAATAAAATGATTCTCATATTATGCTCACTTCTTTTTCTCACCATTCTATCCACCTCACTGAAGCTGAAATGCATTTTATGGCTGTGTAAGCTATATAAAGAGTTCTTATAAATATGTTTTTGGTAACATTTTGTGAACTGACGCTTTATTAAAACAGGTTAATGGCATTGACCTTCGTGGAGCCACACATGAACAGGCAGCAGCTGCACTGAAAGGAGCCGGGCAGGTGGTCACCATTGTTGCTCAGTACAAACCAGAAGGTTCGTCAGGAACATTTAATTACTTTGGAAGTCCATAAAGATTTGGAGTAAATGCCAAAAAAACAGCATTTATGGGTGCTGTGGTGTGACATAACCCATGTATGGAGGCCTTTCAAGGTGAAAAAAAAAGTATACTTTAGTATATTTCAAATATACTTACATTTGTGAAAGTACACTTTAAGTATACTTAAAGTGTACTTTAAGTATACCTACGTATATTTATACGTAGGTGTACTACGTATAAATATATCTGAAGTACACAAAATGTATACTTGTACCAATTTCGAAATTAGAACTTTAAACATAATTGTAGCAAAATACACTTTTAATGTATTAAATAAAAGTATACTTTAAGTGAACAAAATATATACTTGCTCAAGTATATTTAAAATATATTTTGTGTATATTAAAATATATGTTCAAAATAGATTTTAATAAAATTCAGTTAATACTATAAATCATTAATTTTACTATGTTTTAAATTGCATCTCAGTGTAAATTTTAGGCTAATAAAGTATGCTTTTTTAAACTTCTTTATTTAACTGGGCGAACCCCATTGAGATCCAGATCTCATTTTCAAGAGGGACCTGGCCAGAAGTCTGCAACATGCAGCAACCTGATTACAAAATAAAACTAATTGATACATATGCAGAAGTATGTCTTTTAGGCACCTAGTACTTTTCATGTAAATTTTAGGCATACTTTTTAAGCACCTAAAAAGTATGTCTTTTTAGGTGCCTTAACCCTCTGATGCGTGAGTGACTGACTATATAGTCTTCCGTGACTGGGTCCTTTTTGTTACAATCAATGTGTTTTTATGCTACTTTAGTCATTTCGATTCAGAATAATGTTTTGTATACATTCTATTGTTTATTTTACACAAGAGTTCACTGCAGATGATGCACCAATCTGCCTGTCAAGCTTCTGCTCCATTTTTCCCTTATTGTTGAAAAAGATCCTGAAATACTTGAACTCCTCCACTTGAGGCAGGACATCCTCCACGACCCAAAGAAGGCTCTCTTTTCTGGCTCATTTATTTATGCATTTATTTCTATTGCTATGAATTTTTATTTTATTTATTGAGATGATAAAAGAAAGAACCTTGAACACATTGATCAACAGGTTTTGTATGTCATTCAACACACCTCTCTCTCTTGGTTTTCTTATCCAGGGTGTCGGACACTCAGAGACACACACAGATACACACACACAAATAATACACATGCACAATAAAGTATAGGTGGTAATGTTAGCTAGTTGGTTGGATAACAAGTGTTGGCTAACTTTGAAGAAGGCAAATTTGTTGATTTGTGACAACGCTGTCACAGTATTCATGATTGACACACAAATACATTTGTAAGATAAAAAATAAAGATAATACTTACGTAAGAGTTCTTGCTGTGTGAAATATTATTCAGGGGTGACACTTAGGTCTCAGTGTGTTTGGTTCACAATTTTTTTTTTCCTGATAGTCACAGTTGGTAAGAAACAAAGATTACCATTAAATTCCATAGGAAATGAATGCGGGCCATTTTAGACCCACTCACGGAAGAATGGGGTAGTAAAATGTATAAAAGGTAAATAAAAAAATTAAATTGCATATCAGTAACATGCTTCTTGAGGAATACCTGGAATATGAAGTGATAAAAACCTTTCACTACAAAGATATTGCAAAAAGATGACTTCACCGGGTCACAAAGGACCAAGTTATGCATCAGAGGGTTATTAATCTTTTACTATTTTTGTTAAAATTGCAAAGAATAATAAAAAAAAAGATAATCGTGTTGTAATGTTGTTGAAGAAAATACTCAATCCATCTTCAGATATGAAGATGGAACTGGAACGGCATTAGTTCCAGTTCACACTCCAGACCAGATGGTGGCGGTATTGCACACTTTCATTTTTTTTTTTTTTCAAAAAACGCCACAAAGAGAAGAAAAAAACTTGAAGCAGGGAAGATAACAGACGCTGTTCAAATTCGCCATTTTTAGTCGCATAATATTGCCTTAAAAGTAGAGAGGGCCTTGACAATAGTTAGTAATTTTGTTAAATTCAAGCTGGTGACGTCCGAGTTAGACGACAACACAACGGGACAACAACCGATGGAAATGAAATGTGTGTCATGAAAGGAACCGAGGAGACTACGACTGCTAACGTGTTGCTAGCTGGTGGTAAGTTTGCTTATTAATTATCTTGGTTTAATTATAAATAGTGCAATGTGTAATGAATAATTATTTTATCAATTTTATTGTGACATGTATGATTATTACTATAGCAACCATTCAGCTTCGTGTCATAAATGCAAACAGGCTCTGTTTGTTGCGACTCACACTTTTATTCATAAACTTAACCTGGTTTTAATTAAGCTCCATAAAACGGAGAGACTTTGATCAATCAAATTTTATTTGTATAGCACATTTCAGCAGCAAGGTATTTCAAAGTGCTTTACATAATTCAAAACCAAAATGTGATATTGAATAAACAGTAAGAAAGAGAAAGAGATTTTGGGGAAAAAAAGATAAAAATATACTTTTGTTACGGAATTTAAGTGCCTGTCGTTGCCGGACTCCGCCATCCGTTTAACAGGTATTATCCAGGTATTATCCAGGTATTATCCAGGTATTATCCAGGTATTATCCAGGCCCCATCGCCTAACAGGACAAGGTCTCCAACCTTGCAGCACCAGGCTCCGCCCACCTGTCACGCTATTGATATTGTGAGGTTGTTGTTATAACTTGCTCATCAATGTTTTTATCTTCCACATATGTTTGCAGTCTAACTAAGCAAATGAATATGAAAGAGGAAGCCAGAGAAATCAGGTGTTGGGAAACCTAAAGACTTTCTGTCTCAGAAGAAGCTCTGACTCCACCAGATCAACAACCAGCTCTGAAGACAGAATTTCCCCCCTCGTTAATCTGCCATTTCTCTTTCATACATTTTATTTGTAGTTGACTTTCAGGACCCTGTGATGGACTGGTGACCTGTCCAGGGTGAACCTGCCTCTCATCTGATGGCTGCTGGAGATGGACACCACCAGCCCCCCTCACCACCCTGCAAGGATCAGTGTGTTCAGATCATGGATGGAAAGATTTTAATGTAGTTTGTCTCCTTAAGTCCAAACTTAAAACAGCTTCATAGTTAATGCCAATATCAACTGATTCTATGACATTGTTGACTATTTTTTTCTACTTTAAACATAAACAGGCAAAGAAGACACCTAGAAATGTTTTTCTACCCCAGGCATCCGGTCCCAATCATGGTGAGTCCAAAACGTCTTGAAATTGTAAGTATTATTATTTTTTGCCATTTTTATGTTCTCTTTAACATACAAATGCTTTCTCTGTTTAATTGCTCTATTGTTCTTTTTTGTAGGTTTCTGTAAGGTGAAGTGAACAGGAATGTTCTGTTGTTGATCCTCACTCATGTTAGGAACATACCAACAGTTTCATGAAGTGTCATTCAGTAAATAATGACAATTTTAATGAGAATTTGCTTTAAAAGTTGGATGACAGGTGTTTATGACAGTGTCATGTCAGTCTTCTGCACATCCCATCAAATAAAATGTTACCAAAAGGGTAATACAGTATATAGAAAGCACAATGTAATTATAATTTTTGTTCTTTAAAGTGATAACTTTCATGTTTTTTTTGTCACACTTAAATTTTCATGTTCATTGTGTTCACTTTTGACGTGAAAATCTGTAATTTATTTAAAGTTCATGAAGTTGTGTAAATTTGGACAATTTTAAAATGTCGGTAATAAAACAACATATTTGAATTACCTTGAACATTTTGTGTAATTAATCTTTCCATGTAATTGTAGCCTAAAACAATGTAAGTACTGTAGTGTAGTTATGCATGTAATGTACAAAATAGGAAAATAGGAATTTCATGAGTAATTAAAATTGTGCTTTATTAGCAGTAAATGAAAACAAAATTAAGTTAATTGAAATACATTACTAAAATAATAGTAGTATATTTAAAGTATATTAAAAGTATATTTTTAATTCTATGACAGAATTGGTACACTCAAAATATTGAATATTTTGGAATATTTCTCTTGAATACTACATAAAAAAGTATACTTAAAGTATACCAAGTACTACTTGAAGTTGTTCCAAAAAAGTATGTTGAAGTATACTAAGTATACTAAAAGTTGTAATTTAATACTATTTAAACACTACTAAAATATACTAAGCACAAAAAAGTTGTTCCAAAATAGTACATTTTAAGTACATCAATCAAAGTATGTGAAAGTTGTCATGATTCAAGGTTTTGGTGAGGTGAGAGGAGACGCAGGCAGGCCAGGATGAAGATGATTTATTTAAATGATAAAGTCCACAGAGAAAACAGGCTGATGACAAACACGACCGGTAACACACCACGAGGATCCGACAACAGACGAAGACAACAGGAGGACTTAAACACAGGAGAAGGGTAATCAGGAAACTAGACACAGCTGGGCTCAATCAACAGGGAGGACAGGACAGAGACTCACAGGGAAACAGGACTAAACACAGAAAACCACAAAATAACTACACAGAAAACAGATTACAACAAAAGTATGTTAAAATTTAGTATACTGAAGCATACTTTTTTTACTTGGGTTGGCCCTAGATGCGACCGTCGTGCGCTCAAGTCCCAGCAAAGATGACCTTTGCTGCATGTCTTCTTCCTTTTTCATAACTTCCTATCTAACAACTGTTAGTTAGATAAAGGCCACTAGAGCAAACAGCACTTTTCTTTTTTCTTTTTTAAAAACAAGCAGCATTTACACCTTGTATTTTATTTCTTTATTTTTATGAAGACTCACTAGTGGTTAAAGAAAAGTGACTAATAGACATAGTACTTGTATGGTAATGTGCTTCATTGTTGCAGCACATTCAAAGTTAAGGATGACTCCAAGATGCCAGCAGGTTAAATGCACACTAAATCTGAACTGATGCACAGCACACTTTACTATGTATGTCCATTACTCATACTGTACATTTTTACTTTTTGTTTCTCTTGTGGCATGATCTAGGTTTGATAAATAACTACATGTTTTACATTTGAGAATTAGAATAATTTTACTATCATAACACCAGATTTAACTTAACTCTAGAATTCTGCTTCAGAGAATCATGACTAAACTTGCCCAGACCAGGACTGAAAAACAATTTAATGCAGACTCAATATAATTACATTGAAAAATTTAGCAAAGTATGCCACAAATTTAAAACATTTTTCATGTTCTTCTGTTTCATGTTTGAAAATGTTGCCTTGCAGAATATGGACGTTTTGAAGCCAAAATCAATGACCTTCGAGAACATGTGATGAACCACAGTTTGAGCTCTGGGTCAGGGTATCTGCGAACAAATCAGAAGAAATCACTCTATGTCAGGTTAGTCCCTTTTCATTTAACCCTAAGAAACATTCTTAAACAAATTCAGGGTGTCCTTGCAGCAGAAAATGTTGAGGATTCAAATTCAAGTATGGGTTTTCCCTGGGTACTATACATCATAATTTTTGCTGATTGTGGTGAAAATGGGCGTGGCTTGACAAAGGTTAGGGTGAAAATGATGGTTTTAATGAAGAATACAGAAATCCAGGCAGCACAGGTGAGTAGTGAGTCAAGGAAATTGAGACACTGGTAGTTACTCAAAAAATGACAAAGGCAGGACATTAGACAAGGATCCAACAGGGAGCAGGGGTACAGCTGGGGGTCAATCAAGGGGAAGACACAACACAGGAACTAATTAACAGGAAATAGCGGTGACGACTCATCTTGGCGGGTCCAGAGGGCACCTGGGAGGCCACTTGGACCCACAAAAAGGCTGCAGAGGGCAGTTGGGAGGCTGGCTGGAATCACAAGGAAGACCAGGAGGACTGACAGACTGCACCGGTAAGATTACTGCTCTTTCGGGCTCGGGCTCACTAAGCTCAACTGCGGGCTGAGCACTGGGAAGCTCGAGTTGAGCAATTTTCCCACTTACTGGGGCTGGAGGTGAGGCTGTTCCTTGAGACGGAGGGGTGACTGAAGTTGTGAAGGAGGTGCGGAAGATTGGGGTATCCTTGTGTGGTTGCTTCTCTATTAAGTCAGATAAGTCCATGGTTTTAATGAAGAATACAGAAATCCAGGCAGCACAGGTGAGCAATGAGACAAGGAAACACAGACACTAGTACTCGACAAATGACAACAAAGGTTAACTGTTAGACAAGGATCCAACAGGGAGTAAGGGACACAGGCGAGGTTAAATACACAGGGAAGGTAATCGGGGGAAACAAAAGATAGCTAGGGGCAATCAAGGGGAGGACACAGCAACACAGGAACTAATTAACACAGAGAAAACCAAATCCTGACACTATGGTTAATCCCAATGTCTAAATACATAACTGTTAGGTTAACTGACTACTTTAAATAGGTTATTTCCTGTCTTTGTGCCGTGCTGCGATGGACTGACAACCTGCCTTTAATGTATCATACCTCAACAGATAAATAGAAAAAATGTTTTGATGGAAAATGGGGCTGAATCCTGAAAAAAATTACTGTGTTTGAGTATTGGCTTAGGTTCTGTCTGTATGAAGTTTGCACATTTTTCCATCCAGGCTTGCATGGGTTCTCTTTGGGTACGTTTCACTAAATTGCCCATATGTATAAATGTGTGTGCATAGTTGTTGTTTATTTCGTGTATCTCTGTGTTGTCTGACAATGGTAAAGTAAGGTAATTTTATCTATGTAGCACATTTTCAGCAACAAGGGAATTCAAAGTGCCTGTAAACCATTCCCCAGCTCTTACCCAATGACTGAAGGAGATAAGCACCAGCCCCTTCCAGCCCTGTAAGCAGGGGTGCCGCCAGGAATCTTGGGCCCCCTGACAAATAATTTGATTAGGCCCCCGGTGCAACTGCTGTTACAATTTTCTGAGTCTATTTGACACATAAAAAGCATCACAATTTTAAAGGCTTGTATCTGCCTTGTTTTCTTAGGTTCAATAGTGATAATTAGCACAATATTTACTGCTCGTGAATTTAATATCCAACAGTCCACATCCAGTATGCAAGTTGGTTGCTTAAATTTGTTCTATTAGTTTTAGCTTACTGTACTCAAATGTCTCCCCATGAGCAACGTGCAACTACAGATAAAGCAATCCAGACTTCTCAAAAATGCTAGGTAGTTGCATTTTATTCAAACTGCAGTACATAACTTTAATAAAAAATATGTTTTCTCCATATTAGTTAAAGCTGTCACCATGTCACAGCCGTTTGTCATTAGACAGATAATCTGTGAAAACAATCAATCTCCACCTCCTTCCTGAATTACTATTACTGGTTAAAGTAATGCACAGATCTGACCAAAACAACCAATCAGAACTAGTAGGACGCTCTTAGCGCTGTTCATTCACTCACTGCTAAATGTCCCTAACCCTAACAACTCATCATTTACAAGAAACCGTTTACCTGCCGTCATTTGTAGCTATGCTAACTAAACTGATCATTCCCAGTTTGAATCTGCACAGCTCTGTGCTATGCTAGCTGCAGCACGGCACAAAGCGAGGAGGAGGAAGGATGAGCAGCATCATATGAAATTGTGATTGACAGCACTAAAACTCTTCTGCCACTGACTGGTTGTTTCTTGCACTGGGAGAAAGCAGAGGAAATAGATTTTTCACAGATTACCTCTCATACCATACTGTCACAACATGATATGTGAAAAAAATATTTATATAAAAGTTTCATACAGCAGCTTTAATTTCACTCAGGAGAGGACGGGTCAGGAGGGATTTTGGTTAGAGCTGCTGCTGACTGACTCATCTGTTAAGTGGTAAAAGGTACAGGGACAAGTTAAATATACAGTATGAATATGTAGGTAATTTTTTTTTCTTAATTCATTAAATGCTAGTGAAATGGAGGCAAACAGTAGTCTGTAGATATGCTAACTATGCTCAATGGTTGATAATTTCACACAGTCTACCCACCTCTTTGAGAAAACCTGGGTTATAAATTAACATCTTGGCTTTCTCTCTCTCTCTCTCTCTCTCTCTCTCTCTATTTTGTTTTTGAAAACCTGATTTTATAACTTTTCTTAGCAGCATAGTAACTGCCACAGTCGTTTGTGGCCGTAGCTTCTACTGACTGCAGCTGCTAACAGCGTCACTCTCAAGTACTCCAAGCAGGAACCATTTCATGCAGATCCAGGGGGAGTTCAGGGCAAAAACAGATGTGTGTTTTTTGGTCTGGGAGGGGAAACATTAAATTTTTAACTGCTAAAATCAATCTTTTAAAATACAATATGAGTAAGTATTGTATGATAAGTATGATGAGTATTTGACAGGACCCCGATTTTTTTATGTTTTTATTTCTATGAAAAAAAAATGTGGAGGGGACCCTGTTGGTCAGGGCCCCTAGAATAGTCATCACTTTTCCCCCATATACCGCACCCCTGCTTGTAAGGATAAGCATGGATGGATGGATAGATGGATAGATAAATAGATAGATTAATTAATGGAAGATAAATTCAGAACACTGACGGACTTACAAAGTCTGTTATTTCAGGGACCAATTGCTGCATCCAGGTTGATAACAATAGCACACTTTCTCTTTACAAATGTGTAATGTTTTTCATTTGTGTACTGATGTATGCATTGATATTTTTAAATTAGGTTTGAAATAATTTGCATATCACAGAATGTTGATATGAGATTGCACCTCTTTCTTTGATCTGAGAAAGCATCTCATGTCTCAATTGTAAGCTTAAAAGCAGAAATTGTATAATTGAATAATTATGTCCTAAATCTAATAATGTCTGTTGTCTTCCTATGTGTAGGGCATTGTTTGACTATGAGAAGTCAAAGGACAGTGGACTACCAAGCCAGGGGCTGAGTTTCAAGTATGGTGATATCCTTCATGTTACCAATGCATCAGATGATGAGTGGTGGCAAGCCTGTCGTGTCACCAGCCATGGAGACAGCAAGGAGATAGGAGTCATTCCCAGCAAGAAAAGGTAATGCCTGAATACAGTTCTGCTTAAGGCCGAGGAAACCAACACTGACACTTTTCATTTATTTTTCAGATTTTCAGAGTTGCAGTTGAAACTGTATGTTGTGGCTACTCTTGCATATTAATAACGGGGTTTCCCCCAGCGTATAATGCGCCCCCTCCCCCTCCTCCCCTCAACAGAATTGTCGGACTCTCTACCGATCGATAGATAGTCATAACCATTTAATAGATCCATGAAAGTTCAATATATCTTTCATGGATATGTTAAAAATCCATGGAATATTCACGGTCTAAAAACCGTGAATATTTACGGTAGGTTTAAATATTTTGCTTTTAAAGTAGAATAATCTGGTCCATGTTTGAAAAGTATGAGCATTGAAGCTTTTAAACTACTCTATTAAAGATGCTCAAGGTACTGAAAAAATAGGTAAATCACTTTTTAGCTATCTGCCAAATATTACAGATATTAACAAAATTTCCATTAAAGAAGAAAGTACAATTTGCAGGTGACAAGACTAGGCATTTTAGTTGCCAGACTATCCAAGACTAAAGCCAGCACATCCAATAGATAAACTAGCTTATCCAGGCTAATGACCAGTAGAAGAAGAAGAAAAACCTGAGTTTCTATTTGGAGAGGTAAGTCACCTGCCTCTCCAAGTTAACCCAAGTGAATAGCCTCTTTCTCATTTGCTATGTTGGCTGCTCAGTTATCAGAGCCAACCTATGATTAATCATATCAGTAGCTGGATTCGGAATGGAATTAGCCTCCTGGGTCAAGCCACCACTGAGAGACATGAATTAACAACTTAACTTAAATAATTTGCTGTGGTAAATGACTTACTTGGTTGTTTGCAGAGTGGAACGGAAGGATCGGGCACGTCTAAAAACCGTGAAATTTAATTCCAGTGCAGGATTGTGTGATTCAAAAGTGGTAAGTTCTTTTATTAAGATCTTATTCTTTTCCATAAAAATCACAGCCTTCATTAACATTCAAAGTTGTCTTTTTGGCAGAACTCATCTTTAAGTTTTTTATATGGCTTCTATGAATTACTGTTGGTCATTTTGTTTAGTTTTCATAAGTGATGATGGTTTTACCCTTGGGAGAGAGACAAGTTTTTATGCAGTTTCATCACAGTAACTTTCTACATGGTATAACATAAAATAGATGAACATGATAAACGTGTTAACATGCAGTTAACACGTTTCTCTCACTTTTGTGAGAGAAACTGGCTTTCAATAGGACTGAGATGTTTGTCTCTATCCAATCAGAATACCATTTCAAGTTCCAACCTAAATAAACCATGATCCTTCATGTTTTATGTGCACTACTTCCCCATTGCTATATCTTGATCCAATATTTTGGGTTTTATCATATCTCCCTTGTTTTTTTTTCCATAACATCTAATTTGTCAAGTTGCTCAGAATTTATGGAATAATAGAAGTGCCACAAAAATTACATTTGTGAGTGAATTAATTGATTTAACAATATAAAGTATAACATACAGTATAAAACAAAATATTCTCAAACAGAATTTGAAGACAGTTGTATATAGATGCATTAATTTTAGTCTTATTTTTTCATATTGAATTTAGTAATTTCTCTGTATTTGTAGCATTTATTGTATTGTTTTGTATTTGTTTTACCATTGCAACTTACCAGTTGTTTTTCTAGTAGTTCAATCACTTCACATTATCACACTCAGGGGCCTCATAAATGCTAATATTTTAACACAGACCACAGATACATAAATGTAACATTTGTTTACTGAGATTATCAATGCTGCTAAATTTGATTTAATGGTTTCAGCATACATACATTTAAATATTTTAAAATGTTTAACATTTAAATGTAAGATTTTAAGGAGCTGGCAAGTTTACTTTGTAAAGGCCCCCACATACTCGGGCATACTGTGTGCATTCCACGAACTGCGCGTACGGTTGGATCTTCATACTCGAGCGTTCTGATTACCTAAAATTCTCTCGTGACAAATTCCTTTATTTCACACAATCCTAATGAAAACTAACAAAGTTTGATTAACTATTTAGGCGCTGAGCTCTGTTTCTTCTCTATCTGGGAAGTCTTAACTCACCTCTCAGTGCGGGGCAGAGAATGGCAATCACACGCGGCACAGCATCTTACTGCAGGCAGAGGAGCAGCAGGAGGCTGCGCTGGCTTTAACTGTAGTCAGGGATCCATTCAATAAGCTTATCTTATTATGTTCCAAAAGCACAATTGTGAACGGTGTAATAATTTGTGCAGCAATCGAAAATGAGCACATACCCGATCATCTTTTCCTTGCCACTGTTCGAGAAAACCAAAGGTTAGACTCAACTTATCGGACCACCTCTCTGCTCCGCTGCTGATAAAGAAGTCTGGGATGATGTCTTGTTTTTTGTTCTTATAATTCTGCATAATTCACCATGTCAATATTTGTGTGAATATATAAAGCCTGTTGCATTTTCGCTTATCATGTCCCCGTGACAACTTTATGTTGAATTTTTTTCCATGTTGATGCCAACTTTGAAACAATATGAACTCGTATAACGCTTATTCTCAACCTTATCAGGCCAGTGTCATATGAAAACCAGTTCGATGTGAACACTGTTTCCACCGGGTAGTTTAATGTGCGGTCATAAAAATCTGTCCTTGCGCGGACATGTCTGACAGATGTCTGCTTCGAATCTGCACGGAGTCTGCGCAGACTGAAGTGCGCCCGAGTATGTTGGGGCCATAAAAGTTCAAAGAACAATATTTACAATTAGATTGTTTTGTTGCCATAGCAACAATCTGATTCTTTGAGTTTGAGATCTGTTGCTCACAATAGTAATTGGTAAACTGCAACAATGACTAATTGCTTGTTATGTTGGCCAATTAAACTGCTCCCCATCTCCCAGATGTCACTAAATCTAGCACAGAAGCTGTTAGATGTGCTGAGAATTTTACCAGGAAGAGAGGCCCCTAAGTCAAATTCTGCTCAAGGCCTCATACAGCCTTGGACCGGCCCTGCATGATGAGTTAAATCCGCTGCACTGCGCAGAGATGCGCAACAAATGGGAGATTTTATTAACGCTTCTAATGTGGCTTTAGTAGCTCTTTCATTTCGTGTCTTTTGAGTTTTTAATACACAGAAACGGTTCTGGCTGCTCAAGTTTGTGGGATGAGATTTTCAGATCTCGGGGCGGCAGTGTGCATGAATTCTGGCTGACTAAGTGGATAAAGTGTTTGATATGGTTTGGTGCATCGTTTAACCAGAAAAATAACACTAAAAATTAAAAATGTAATGATATAAAACCAGCGTGAAGCGTGACTACCAGGCAAGCTCGAAAGCTCCTCACCAGGCTGAACCTGCATGATGAGGTTAGCGCTTGTTCATTAACAACTAACGAGTTAGTTCCAGTTGGCTCCGGCCAACTGGAAACAGAGCCAGGGAAGACTCCGTCTTCAGAGCCAGAGATGTGAATGCTGTGCATAATTCTTTCCACAAAACATCAATCATTCTCACCTCTTGCTCAACCCGCACCCCTGAAAGCGCGACAAGTTATCCCTGCAGCTAACCTAGAGCTGCGCAACCAGAGCTAATGCGGTTCGTTTTAAACTCTTACCTTGATTTAGAGTTCTCCAAAGAAAAATAATTCATCACAGGAGGTTGATGTAAATATCCTTAAAGGCCAGCCTGTGACTAGTTTGAGTGAAAGGAGGCGCGCGATCCGCACTGAGGTAGACTTAATAAAGCAGCGGCAGCTCGTGAGGCAATGAGCAGAGCACCAGCTGTGTGATTGGGCCGCTTGCCGGCTTTAAATGCATTTTTCAAAAATAAAAAATTTGTTCCACCATCACCTCAATTATTAATTTTTCTAAAAATAAAAATGAGCAAGGCTTAGTCTGGCGGGTGGCCTCATAAGGCATGGCGGCTGCCAGGCTTATATACACTGGGGGAAACCCTGAAATCAGTTAGTACTTCTTTACTACCAGCTTCAAACATGTGTATCAATGAAACCGCGTTACTGCGTCAGTGAGACTGTCACTAAGTTAACTAAAACTTTCCAAAACAAATGATTCCTGATGAATTGGTTAGATTTGGACATCAATCTGCAGCTCTGCCATTCAGTGGTATAGAAATATCCGAATAGCTTATCCTAGGTAAAATTTTGTAATAGGTGTGTTTATAATATGTTTACAAATTGTACTGTGTAGGTTCAGTTGGTTTACTTTCACATTTACTAACTTGCAGACTCTACATGTTGACTTACACTCAGTAAATGTGTGAAGACTTGAGTTTTCCTTCTAAATTGCAAACCAGGGCAAAAGGAGCTATTCTCCTAAAATAGCTCTGCAGAGGAAACTGTGTCTCCCTGTACTGACACACTTTACACTGTTTTAAGAATACTTTTTTTCTTACTATGATGTATTTATAATTAATTGGCATACCAGCAGGGCTTAAAGTAAAAAAAAAAAAATCCTGAGCCTGAAACTTATAGTTGTGATAGAAATTTATTATAGTATTGCTATTGCCACAGTTTAATAAAAAGTGTATTTGAATAGTGCAACAATTGCTTCTAACAAGCTAAACACTCCAACTTAAATAAGACTTCAGTACATTTCAACTCAAAACAAAATGTAAAATGTCTGTGCTCTAAAGGTTTGCCTTACAGGCAAAAATCCCTCAACATTACATCAGAGTCCTTTCAGTCAATATTCTAGCAAGTAATTTAAAACATGCAACATTACCAACTAAACCAGTATTTCTCAACCTTTTTTGGCCCAGCCCTTATCCAGGTCCCTCACCGCCCCCCACCAAAGAATTTGTAGGCTACTTTACACTGACTATTATTTTATCATTAATATTACTGCCACTATTGTAGATGTTTTGATTTTTATGCTTGTTACTGTATCAAGATAATTTCCAAGGGAACAAAAAAGCCATGGGAATAGAAATTATTTTCATTGGCGTCTACGAAAAATGCAATGAACGTTCAAGTTAAAATTGATAGGCCTAACAGCAGCCAATCAGAGTGGAAAAAATATTCTTATATTCTTACTTTGTGTAATTTTCTAGTTGTTAAATATTCCACAAAATGACCAGATAAAGGATGTTCAACATGCCAGTTTAAACTTTAATCTATTTGCAAAACAACTGAGCTCTGCAACATTAAAACATGGATAGAACTGTAACTACATTAATCATAACTCTTCTTCTCTTCAGTGTTTCTGTGGGTTTCTGGTGGTGCAGCTCTGTGCTGCCTTCAGGATAATGGGACATCAGAGCATCATCCATAAAACTTCACCCACATGGCATTTAATGTGCAAACCAGAGCTTTCAGTGGAAAAACAAAAGTTCCAGGTTCTTTTAATGTCATACAAATATGAGACAGAAACATGGATTATATCTGTATATAGACCTGTCTATTGATTATAGATTAATAGTTTTACTGGACAGAAATTACAAAGAACAAATCTGGTTCTTAATCAGATCCTAATAGGTCAAATTGAAAGTGTCATGGAGTCATCTGCCTCATGACATTAACACTGACATGAAAAATAATATTGAAGAAATAAATATATCAAATCTAATTAAAAACATAATTAAGTGATCAGTTATTTAATGTTATGGTCTGTAAGATATATTTATTCTCAGTACTTGACATGGTCTCAACAAACCCATGGCACTTCAACAATATATTATTTTACCTTTTATCTGGAAATGGTGTCTGTTTATTCTTGCCATACAGTCCCCTGTATTAATTATTGCTCAAAAGGTCTTGCCATACAAGTTTATTCTTCTGTATTTTCTTTAGTTTATTCTTGCATTTTGTTCTTAATTCATTTCCATATAGTTTCCTTTGTATTATCCTCTCTTGGTTTATTGCTATGTCCACTTTAGTTTCTTTCCTGTTGCTACATTGACCCGGCCAAAAGCTACAAACACTGAATAGAAGGAGAGCTGACATCCATACAGTTGCAGTCAGGCATGATTTAATGTTACACAATACAGTTTTACCAAGTTGCTCAAACTGGTATTGTTGTGCATTTAAGGTGTAAAGTTTACCTTCGACCAAACCAAAGGCATCCCAGCACCCCCCTTTTGTAAAAATGTCCGGCAACATCCCGTCTTGTCCTCTTTCCTGTAGCCATGCCCAGTGCCACTTGTTTTTAATTCCTCTCTCAAGTAAACGTGTTTGTTTACCGTGTGAGACAAACTCCATCTTCTTTCATATCGCATTTGATTTAACCGCCAAACCGAAGGCATGCACTTCTTTTCTACAAACCGTTTTACAGTCATTGGTCAAGAACACGGGAGCTAGAATTCTGATAGACATCTTTGACTATCTACAGTTTAGTTGAGGCGGGCCGTTTGGTCCAATGCTCGCTTTGCTTGAAAGTCTGGCCCCCAGATGGAGTTTCAAATGTCTGACTAAATAAATCTTCCTTATTTTAGTTGTAAGTAGTTCTTTAAATGTCCTGTGAGATGGTATACTTACCCATGTATCCATAACAACAAGAACTTTCAATATCCAGCAAGTTATTTTCGCAATTTACCGTCTATTAAACAGTGTCCTCCGGATTAATTACACTCTCTGCAGGTGCAGCTGTGAAGTTGCCGTTTTAACTCGATATTTTCTGGAAAGTGCAACGTCTCTTCTTTCAGAAACCGTTGGAATTTTTCAGATAGCGCTACATGTGGCGGAATTACGGTACTGCAAATTTAGATGTGTCGCCGCCGACAAGTTCCGGTCTAGAAGGGTCCGGGAGACTAGAGTTTGGTTGAGGCGGACCGTTTGGTCAAAAGCCGGAAATCCGGCCCCCGGCCAGAGTTCTTTAAGCCCTGTACCAGACATATGCCCTATCACTCAGCATAGTTTTAATCGGATATACAGTACAGACCAAACGTTTGGACACACCTTTCATTCAAAGAGTTTTCTTCATTTTCATGACTATGACAATTGTAGATTCACACTGAAGGCATCAAAACTATGAATTAACACATGTGGAATTATATACTTAACAAAAATATTAAGTATGTACAACTGAAAAAATTTATTATATTCTAGTTTCTTCAAAGTAGCCACCTTTTGCTGTGATTACTGCTTCGCACACTCTTGATGAGCTTCAAGAGGTCGTCACCGGAAACAGTCTTCCAACAGTCCTGAAGAAGTTCCCAGAGATGCTCAGCACTTATTGTCCCTTTTGCCTTCAGTCTGTGGTCCAGCTCACCCCAAACCATCTCGATTGGGTTCAGGTCCGGTGACTGTGGAGGCCAGGTCATCTGGCGCAGCACACCATCACTCTCTTTCTTGGTCAAATAGCCCTTACACAGCCTGGAGGTTTGTTTGGGGTCATTGTCCTGTTGAAAAATAAATTATGGTCCAACTAAATGCAAACCGGATAGAATAGTATCTGGTTTGCATACTATGGCTATGCGGGTTCATTATGCCTTCAATTTTGAATAAATCCCACTCATTAACCTGACAGAGCACACCTGTGAAGTGAAAACCATTTCAGGTGACTACCTCTTGAAACTCATCAAGAGTGTGTGCAAAGCAGTAATCAAAGCAAAAGGTTGCTACTTTGAAGAACCTAGAATATAGAATTCAGTTGTTTTACACTTTTTTGTTTAGAGTGTAAATGCAGTTTTCAGAAAATTCCCTGCTCAAAAGTTTTTGTCTCTTGCACTGATTTTTTTCCTTCAACATTTTGAAGCTCTACTTAGAACCTTCTTAAGATCCAATAGTGCAAAAATGGAAATTCTTGCAATTTTTTGACTGGTCTTAAGATTTTGATCAGGAGTGTGTATCCCTTTTTAAACTTTGAAAATCTGATATTTCATGTATCTTCTTTATTTTTATTTTATGAAGTTCTTCTACATTGCTGCTCAGCAGGTTTTCAACCAAACTAAGTGGGAGTATTTATTCACATTTCTCAAAAACCTCAATATTTCCTCATGACATTTGTTCGTCATGACCAAGTTGATAACATCAACTGTGCCAAGTTGTCCAGGTCTGGAGTCCAGACAACACTTTGCACAATGCTCTATTGACTGTGAATAAAGCTACGCAATTTTCATCATGTGTTGACATCAGTGAGAACCTATTTCTACTTTGTATGAACTCCCCGGAGGAGGAATTGGTCAATTGGAATTTTTTGACTGGTCTTAAGATTTTGATCAGGAGTGTGTAAAGGAAGAGGTTACCTAGGAACAATAAGGAGTGGGATAGATAGGAGCCAAAAGGGACGCTGCAAGGCATTGAATGAGAGGTAGCTGGTGGATGAAGGCCAGCAGGAAGTGAGTGGGGCATTAAATGGTGAAGTGCTGGTAGATGAAGGTCAGCGGGGGACGCCGAAGCATATGATGGCGAGAGGCTGGTAGATGAAGGCCAGCAGGGGCATGAGGGTCATTTACGGGGAGGGATGCTGGTAGATTAAGGCCAGCTGGGGTAATGCTATGAAATAATATTTAGCAGGTGGAAGGGGCCAGCTGTGCATTACTAGGATGATGAGAAAATGAAAAAGAGGGAATAGGTTAAAAAAGGAAGGACATGACATTTTGCTACAGGAGACGAGGTGCTAGAGGTAAGGTTAGCCTCACAGGGTGACAGATGATGTGGGTGAGATGAGGACCATCTGGATGAAACCTGAAAATAAGTAAGTAAAGCTTATTTATAAAGCGCTTTTCACAGACATTGAATGCAGCGCTGTACAATAGAATTACACAAAATCAAACAGAAGAAAAACAAAATCGAGAGATAAAAGCCTGGGAAAATAAAAACGTTTGTAGTTGCTTTTAAAAACCTCCAGAATCAGCAAAACGGAACTGTAAAGCAAACTGTTCCACAGCCTGAGGGCCACCGACTGAAAGGCCCAGTCCCCTTTAGTTTTAACAATGTCCGTGGAACAACCAAAGATTCTGACTTGGGGGGCGGAGACCACGGGCAGCAGAACATTTAGTGAAAAGCTGACAAAGATAAGCAGAAGCCTGACCATGTAATGCTCTGTACGTCAGCACAAGAATTTATAAGGGGTGAAGGACAAAAAGGGCATGGTTCGTATACACTTTTCTGGAAAAGAGCTTGGGCTTTGGATGAGGTTGACCAACCAGAACCAGTAATTGTGCAGTGCTACTGACACAGAGAAGAGTTATGAATAATTATATGGAGAAGATGCTGAGGATGAAATGACAAAGCTAGATTCTAGCTTTGTGGTTGCAAGGATGTGGGGGCTTGAAATGATAGACAGGCATAAAGTATAAAAGTTTGAATGAGAATGAAAGTCTAAGAAAATATAGGGAATAAATTTCAATGCGAGACATGAGACTGAGATTTGAAGTGGGTGACTTTGTCCAATAGCGGGAGTGGGCTGGATGAAGGCTGAGAGGGACGGCTCATCAGCAAGGACGTTAGAATGACCAGGGCGGAAATGAGCAGAGGTTCTAACATGATTGGTGCCGGTTGATGTCATGAGACAGATGGGTGGAGTTTCAGTTCTATAGTTGGGACACGACTGCTTATGGAGGAAAGCGACGACATGGGATCGCTTGCAGAAATGCCCCTTCAGGGTTCAGGTTATGGCAATGGAACGGATTTGTAAACGCTAGGGACTTGAGCTGCTGAAATGAAGGTTGAAGCTGGAGCACATACAAAGAGATTTTTTTTTTATTATATTTTTTTTATTAAAGGCTGGAACTTGTGAAACGTGCCATGCGAATGAACTTCATTGGACCCGGGCAATGAAATTGGAGGTTTGGTTCCTCCGTATGTGCCGTGTGCTTCAGAACACTGTAAATGCTGACTGCTAATGGCAATCGGCCCTTGAAGTGAGACTGGAACGAACGCGTTCGAGAGTGGAACTTGGGTGAGCTAGAATGTAGGGTGCATCGACCTGGAAGTGACAGGATGGCTTGGGAAATAATAGCATGCAGATTTCAGACAATCTTGGATGAGAGATGCAACTTAGACAACCCCGGCTACAGATGAGTTTAAAAGGGGGGAGGAGTGGAGGGAGGGGAGTGCATCGACTTGTATTGGGGGGCAAAATGACCCTTAACAAAAACAACTAACATATTTAGACAGGTTACTTGTTAAAAAGCATAGGTCCTGAATTGATGTTTGCTAGTCAACACTAGCCAACATGCCATCTTCCAACAACATTACTCCACTCAGATGGTTACTTTGGGGAAAAAATTGTGCAAAGTTCTTTGCGTTTTGCTGCCGTGATTCATGCAGCTTCTGCGAGCTCAGTACAGCAGCCGGTGAAAACCCAGTGCGAGCGACTCGGGGTTCATGGCAGTTGTAGGCTGCTCGGAAAACAAAAGATTACAGTTTAACCGTGAAAATTGACAGAGAACACATATGGGAAATGGGGAATCGACATGAAACAGCGATCAGCCACGATGCGTTATGTATCGGAAAAAAATTTGCTAAGTCGAACCCAGAACTCGTTATTATATTGAAGCTGAACCACCTACTATTTAAGGTTGCTTTAGGCAAGTAGTGAATAGGACAGAGAACAAAGTTTGATGTGAAGCAATAATTGGGTATTAGCCCTAACAAGCGAGAATTTGGCTTGTTTAACGATGAGTGAAAGCTCTTGGACTGACCCTACCGAGATGAGCCTTGGAGGGAATATTAACCAACTAGAAAATTCCTGCAGAAATTTTATAGGGCTTGCCAAAGCGTGCCCGTCGGTTGGAACCCAGCATTCTGATGCTTAAAATAATCATTAATGCTAAGCTAAATTGTAGTCAATAACCTGTGGAATGGAGGAATTATGTTGACTAAGCTGTACTTGTACCATTTATTATGTTAAAATTAATGCATGAGCTAAAATTAGCCAAAATGCTAATGTTAGTCTAAATGCTGGCAGTAGCATGTGGAGCAACACGACCATGTTGTTTTAATTTTACTTTCTCCATTCAGTATGATATACATGTCTAATTAGAAAATTAGCTAATAACTAACTTTAGGTAAAAGGCTAGTGCACTGTCTTGCAGTGCACTAGTAAAGGGCAGTGAAATGCTCATGTTTGTACTAATGTTAATGAACTGCCTTGCGAAATAAAAAAACAAACATAAAAAAGGCTAATATTGCACCGCCTATGGCGGTGCACTAACATAAGAGAAACATGCAGACTTTTATTTTGAAACTTTCAGTAAGCTTAATTTTCAATCAATCAATCAATCTTTATTCCAGACCAAAAAGGTCCATAATAAAAAAGGTAAAAACAAAAGAGAAAAATAATAAAATAAAAATAAATAAAAAACATGACATTCACTGAGTCACAAATAAATGATGACACCAATGTTTCCACAATCTTGAGAAAAATCTCACTGTACTAAAAACAGGATTTACTAAAATTGCAATTATATTATTGCATGACACAGAAAATCTACACATACATCTATACATGAGATTCCTGAGCACAGCTGCACATGTGGGAACATCATTATGTACAAACATATGGCCAGCACTGCTCCATCTAGGCCTCTGAGTAGGAGCCTCATGCCGTCATTGTAGGCCACATAAAGTTTCTGCAGGCTACTTTTGTTGTATCTTTGCCACAGATGGGCCGTGTAAAGTGAAGTGCAAAAATCTTTAAAAAGAGCTTATCTTCACAGAGGATGAACACATACTAAACTTTCTGACCAAAGTATTAGCTTGTGCATACATCATACAATACTGCCTACGAATGTCACAATCATCAGACAGGTCATCAGTTATGTAATGTCCCAAATATTTAATTTCATTGCATCTGTTGAAGACAATGCCAGATAAAGAGAAGTCAGGGGTTATCAGATGCTTATCTGCCTTACTTCTAACAATCATAACATTGCTTTTCTTAGCATTATATTTGATGTCAAAGTCACAACCATATTGGGAACAGACCCTTAATAGTTGTTGAAGGCCAGCACTATATGGACTTAAGATTACCAAATCATCTGCATACATTATGTGATTGATTATGCAGTCACTAACTATACAGCCTGTTTTACAACAATTCAAGCACGTTGATAGTTCATCCATGTAGATGTTGGAAAGGTAAGGGGACAGTAAACTTCCCTGCCTCACTCCGTTACCAACTTTAAACAAATCAGACATTGTGTTGGCCCATTTTACAAACATTGATTGATGACCAAACCAGTAGACCAGAATTCTAATTAGATATTTGGGTTCACCTCTGCTTTCTAACTTGCCGAACAGTTTTTGGTGATTCACACGATCAAATGCTTTAGAGGCATCAATAAAACACATAAATACTGTAGTGTTGTGCAAATTATAAAAGTCTAAAATCTCCTGTTGTGCAAAAATACACGTCTGTGCCATGTTTGGGTTTAAAACCGAATTGATTATCGGAGGTCAAGAGAAACTCTTCCAGCATATTTAAAAGGCTCTTTCTAAAACTTTAGACAAACTACTAGCTAAAGCTATGGGTCGGTAATTCTCCAAAGAGCTAATCTTACCTGCTTTATCTTTAATAATTGGTACCAGAATGACAGATAACATTGAATTAGGTAACACCATGTACTAGACAGCCAGTGAAACACATAGAAAGTAATGCGCAAAGTTTCTTACTTGCATTTTTCAAATGCTCAGAGGAAATGTTATCCATCCCACAGGCCTTGTTGTCTTTCAGTGTCACAATTGCATTATATATTTCTTGTGGGGATACATTCACATTCTCATTACTGTGAATATGTTTCATTTCAAAAGTGTCACTTTTGACACAATTAAACAGTGCACTGTAGTGGTCCTTCCATAACTGAGTGATTTCTTTTACACCACTAACACCGTCAATAGTAGCTGGAAGTGATGTTTTGCAGTTATTTACTTTCTTTATTTCTTTCCAAAAGTCCTTAACATTATTATTTCCTAACTTTCTAGCAAGAGAGTCAGACCTCATAGTATTTTCATTTCTCCTTATAAATCTTAAAGCATATTTAAAATTAGCATTTGCTTTTTTGTATTCAAACAAGGGGCCATGTCTCTGTTTACCTGAATCAACCCATGCTTTAAGAGCCCTTCTGGCCTCTGCATGATGTTCTCTTACATAGTCGTTCCAGTTTTGCAGTAACTACCACACCAATTCAATGTGTAACAGTAGTTTGTTTAAACCAGTCACATAAAGCCCAAAAGAGCAATTACCTGATGTGAAAAATGTCAAGGCTTTTAATTTGAAATTTTCAGTAGGCTTCATTTGAAATAGCCACACTCATCCAATGTGTAACTGTGAATAAAACTGTGAATATGAATAATCCCTCTGGCAGATGGTGAATAAACACGGCCGCTAGACTTGAAAGGGACTGGGAAGAGGAGCAGGAAGTCCAATGCAGGTTGTAATGGAGCTCAAGAAGTAGCTATCGAGAGCTTGATAACAATAAATAACTGAGATTTATTATTGTGTGTGAGACGCTGTAAAAGAGCCCGGAGAGCTACCTGCGCTCGTCAGTGGGAGCGTGGGGGAGATGCGACTATTTATTCGTTTATTTGGTTAAAAAGCCCTGGATCAATAGAAACATAGCCTGAGTGGTGGATGTTAATAGGGCCTGTGAGGTCGGGAAGGGGATTGACTAAAATGCCTGTGCTACATAGCATTGTGAATACATGAATGAGAAATGTGAATGTTGCGTTTTGCCCTGACAGCCTGAGGCGGGCGTAGCGCGAGAGATCCGAGGGGAGGTGCTGATGAGCGGGCTGACAGAAGCCATGCGGAGGGAGAGAAGCTGTTGATGAGGCTGATTCAGAGAGGGGAACCGGTGGAAAGGCGATGGTGAAATGGAGGAACTGGGAGCTGGGAGGAAACGATGACGTGATCGGCTCGTATCAGCGCCTGAGGTGAAGAGAGACGGACTGGGGATGTTAATAATGGGATTAAGTGTCCGCTTGCCTAGATGGATCCTGGCAAAGGTGGCGAAGGAGCAGGAAAAGGTGAATCTCAGTCAGGCGAGAGAGCGGCAGGAGCTGCTTGAAGTGATTGAAGCCATGTCGAGGATAAATTCTCTTGCGATTGAGGGGGAAGAGCCGAGCATGCTTTCATGGGTGGAAAGACGGGGAATCACGAAGAAAAGTATCTAGTGAGATTGCTGGCTGAGAAGCTGTGGTGAGCGACTGAACGGATTGATCACAGCTGGTGAGCGGAGAAGGCCGTGGCCAGAACGTCCTTTTCAACTGGAGCTCGAGTGGCCGAAGCGAGGCTTGATCCAACGCAGATAGGTCCAGGGTGAAGAGAGGGAGGCGCTGATTGATGAGGCAGGTGAGGCTGGTGAAGCCTCCAGATTGAATCTGCGCCGAGGCTTCACAACACAAAAATGGCTTACCTAATTTTCTTGGGGAATATTTCATCTGCTTCTTTCTCTGGTGGCTGGTCCTCATTATCATCCTCCACACTAGTAGCATGTCTTCATTAGCCAACTTTGTCCCCCTCACCATGTTCCCTTAGCTAACATGGGTCTTCATGTGGCTAAAGTTCCCAAAGTAAAGAACACAAGCACTGTGTCACATCAGCCAAGTTGCTAAATAATGCACATAAAGGATAACTTTGACTAACGTATTAGCTTTTAACTTGCTACATTAAAATTGGAGGGAAAAAAAACTATTTGTCTTTAAAATATGTTTAATATTAAGGGCTAACATTACAGTAATGGAGATTAATAACTTTAGCTAACATTAACTTACAGAAAAGTAGGATTGGCTTGAATTGCTCATAGCTAACATTACAAAGAAAGCGAACATAGTCAATGTTATTTTCTCAAAGAAAATGTAAAGTTACTAAGATACATACCTCATATGTATTAGGTGGCAAACTTCGGCTTCTTTTTAAACAGGAGGTCTGGCCGTTATAACTTGTGCTAGGTTGGCCCCACCATAGACATAATTTAAGAGTAGACCCGCATTGGCTGCTCCGGCGCAGGAAATATGGTGGCCATCTTGGAGTGGTCGTCCCTTCTTCTTTGCTCAACCAAAACAACAGAAGATGTTTCAGCACTGAGGGATATTGTTGTTCGGATCGATGGAGTATTGATGTGAGGGCTCGACAGACAACATTTCACAAGTAAGATGGACATATTGTGTATATTTTGTGATTAGAATATTACTTTACTGTATGTCCACCGGCGAGATATTAGTTATAGTGCTTGGTGTAATATCGGGTTCAGTCCCACTATGAAGGCTAGCTGAGATTCTGTAAATCTAAAAAAAATAATTATTCTCTAACATTGACTTAGATTATCGGACACAAGAACCTACATTAGAAGTGAAACAATGTAACATATATTATAAAACTTATATTATGTGTTGCAATATTGACCAGCAAAGTTTACACACGTGGTAAAGACTATTATTTATACAATATGCAATTCTTTCACTCTGTCAAAAGTAAGATGGCTCTTCTGACCAGCAGGTGGTGATCTTCTTAAAAATTACAAGATGCACCCGAACACATATTTAGCAGTGCACAATATTTTATTAAACCATTTCTCTTTAAAAACGAGGCTTCAGGCCTACTTCTCGGTCCCTGGAACAAAAGAGAAGGTAAAGAAGGTCCTTACCACATAAGGTAAGGACAGACAAGTTCAATTATCTCAAAAGAAATAAAACATGCAAAAGAATTTTGTAAATCAAACAAACAAACAAAAAAAAAAACAAATTAGTAACTTCAACAACAGACAACAAATACAAACTGTAAAAGAAAACACTTCAAACAAGGGAACAAGTCGTTGTCATCCAGATCCAAATGCCTTCGATGGGGCCAGAGGAGTAACGCCCCACCCACACAGCCTGCCCAATCCGCAACAGGTTTAGTTGAGAGCGGCCCAAACACACAATGACAAGACAAGACAGCAGAGCGTCCAAAGCCCTGCAGCTCCAAACACAATCAGGTGCCTGAAACAGAAATCCCATTAACGGTAGATCCAGATAAAAGAAATCAAACGCTAAATAGCAGGTAGCTTTAACAATATTATAGCTACCATTCTTACTTATCGATGCCTGCCCGCTCCATGAGGGGTCTACATCATAGACATTAATACATATTGATGTCTATGGTCTACATACTATGGGCCCCACAATATGGAAGATTTCTTCTTCACCAACACAATGAACGCCTGTTCATGCACTGCTGCCTCTCACTGGTGGAGATGGTGTATTGCACTATTTAAACAGCCTTAAATGGGCTCTTTGCACCTACAGCGTTGACGTCACATCTCCAGGATCCGCTTTGAGTTACCATGACTGCAAGAAAAGACTAAGTCGTATTTCAGATGCAAAAAAAGCAATACTATGAACATTGTTGTCTTCCTAATATAATGGGCATTTAAGTTTTAAGTTAACATTTAAGTTAAGTTTTGAATTAAGAAGATGGTGGCTTGTAAATATTTGCCACTACCAGTTAAAGCTAACAAAGTTTGCAGCCTTCACTGAGCAGACCTGAGCCAGACAGCCGAGCAACTGATTCGCCTGTACATACTGCTGTAAACACCGTCCTATCTGAGCTCTTCACAAGAAACATGCAAAGATAATAAAGATAAAGAAAAAACATGGAGACCTTAAGGGACACGGTCATATTTTTCTAAAAGCAGCAACTTTGAACCTGAACGGTGCTTCGTTCAGGTGTTGTTGTGCTTCGTCAGCCTTCGGAAGCTAAAAGCCTGAACCGTAATCTCCCCCATTAGTCTCTGACATTAACAACAATAAACACACATACAGTAACATACTTGAAAATAAGATAAAAACATTGTCCGTTAGAATGTTTAGATACTTAAATAGCAAATTTTTACAAGAATATTGCCTACTAGCATAAGCTAAGGTTAATGTTGGCCACAAAGTTCAAGTAAAACTCACCTTCGTATCAGTGAATGTATAACGAGGCGTACATCTTAAAACCTTTCTCCAGCTGACTTGTTGGGGCTTCGGATCAATGTACAAACCTTGGCCAAGCCCTGCAAGCACCTGGTGTAAAATGATATTTTTTATTAGATTGGAAACAATCGAGCCGCTTTTCCCCGAACGCGGAAGCTGAGGTGCAAAGAGTCCATAATGTTTCAAATGCTAAGTTCATAAGTGTTTTGTAGACATCTTGCTGTAAAACTTTAGGATAAATTAAATTAAGAAATTGAAGACTAAACAACATGGCAGAGCAATATAATATTACAACATAAAGCTAATTTTTAAATTTTAATTGGTAATACTTTTATAACAAATTTGTCAGATCATGATTTCTTTGTTAATGTCAAGTTGTCATCACAAAGACATTTTTGAATAATGTCAACTTTGTATTAAAAGTGTCATGATTTACCAAATGACACTTTGACAACATTTATAAATATTCATGAATACTTATTCATGTTCATGACATGTTCATGACAGGTGTTATGTCATGTTTATGACGGTGTCATGTCAGTCTTATTCACACCCCTTCAAATAAAGTGTTGCCCTAAGGGATCTTATTTGCAAAAGGTCATGTCAGTTTGAATAGCTGTTTTCAATTCATCAATAATATTTTAAAATTGATCTCTGTAATTTATTCAGCTTGACTTTAACCAACATTAAAATTAGTATCATGATCGATACATACATGCAAGTGCTGCAAAAAGGCAAAAACTGAAGACATCTGTAAGAAGCCAAGTATTTCACTCTACATGACATTTTCACGGCTTATTAATTGCCGTCATAATGTATTATTGTTGTAATTGTCTAATAATCACCAACACCCCCCCCTTTATGCTTGCTACAAAAAATTAGTTTAAGATTCATTTAAATTATTACCACTGCCCTGATGATAGTAGTACTGTTTGTTGTTATTGTAATAAACAATAATCAAATAAAAAAAGTTACATTCAAATTCCTGGGCCTTAATGTGACCAGTGGTTAGAATGTACAATGATCTGTATACAGAGGCTACAAACTTTGATGCAGCCATCCCAAGTTAGTCTGCCATACTCAATTCTTTTGCTGCAGGTCTTTTCCTCGTTCTCTCTGAACTTTTCTTGTCAGATTACTGTCAAATAAAGGACACCAGCGGCATAAAAATATCTTAAAAAATACAGTTAGAAATTCAAATTCTGTCTTTGCTCAACTTGATTTGGTTGACATTAAAATTATCTGTGATTCATGTGAATACAATTCACATTTTTTGTAGGAACTCATCTTAAGAGCAGTTTCAGCTTCACTTTGTTGGTTTTAAATTGTTTTCTTGATGTCCCACTTCTTGCAAACATCTGCTTTGTCTGCATGAAGCTGACAGTTATGCACGCATGCCACATTTTGTCTCCTTTCAGTCATTCACTGACAAGCAAAAAAACAATAATTCAGCTTTACACGCCCCCATTTTACAAGAGCAAAGTTGCTGAACAGGATGGCAGTGATTCACAACGTAAGTAATCTCAGACACACAAGCACCTCAGCACAAGTTCAGTGTAAGTAATATGGAAAACCATATTAGAGCGACAAAATTTCTTTAACTTATGGTCTGTTTTCCATGACTCCTTCATGAGGCTTATCAGTGAACAGGAATAAGATTTTATGTTATTTTGATATATGACCCACTTTTACATTGTAAGGACAGTTACCGTATTTTCCGCACTGTAAGGTGCACCGGATTATAAGGCGCATAGAATAGACGCTTCAGTTTGTGTAGTTCCGAGTTTGGAACAAATCGGCATCCACATTTGTAAAGAAGTGGTCCCCGAGTACTTTATATAGCAGGGTGACCCAGTCCCAACTGCTTTCTGGGTAACGCAGACCAACTGCCACCGCAGTCTCTGTCTTTCTTTCCCCGCTCCCCCCCGGCTTTAAATGTATAGGGGCTGGTCCCTTGCTAACCCTAGTCAAAGCACCCCAGATGAATATCTAGAGCCACTTTATTGAGATAAAGAATGTCAACAAAACAGTCCGATTCCGGTCGGCGAGGAGAGCCTTCCGCGACTGGGCCGGGGCGTCTGGGCCGGACGATGGTCACACTTCTCCGTTCGCGCACAGCATTTTGGTGGAGAACGTGGTGCTAAATGACCTGCAGACAACCTGATTATCAGGTCGGTAGGTAGATAGGTCAGTCAAACTTTATTAACAAACCAGCGTTCTGACAACTATCCCAGCATGCACTGCGCACTTCTTCTACGGGCGAAAATGAAGTCGGCGGCTGCTTACCGTAGTTGCTAGACCTGTTGTGGCTCAATATTGGTCCATATATAAGGCACGCTGGATTATAGGGTGCACCGTCGGCTTTTGAGGAAATTGAAGGTTTTTAGGTGCGCCTTATAGTATGGAAAATACGGTGCATTTGTTTTTGTATTTGTTTTTGTTTGTTTTGGTTGCTCCTGCTGGTTAGACATTTGTGTAAGGCTAAACTTGTGAGTGATCTATCTCCAACCTTTTCAATGTGCAGCTGTTCCCTTTCCTTTTTATCTTCTGCAACGGATCTCTTTGGATGATCAATAGGACATCATGGGAATAGGTGATGATGGGTATGGGACAAGAGCATTCAGTAAGTTGGTTTAGAGAGAATTTCTCACCTCGGCCACTTCAAAGTTACTCATTGTACGTCAGGGGTGCCCCAAGTCAGTCCTGGAGAGCCAGCATCCTGCATATTTTAGTTCTCTCCCTGGTGGTAATGACAGCATGTCAATGCTTAGACCATCTAACGAGCCATCATTGGATCCAGGTGTGTTAAACCAGGGAGACAACTAAACCATGCAGGATGCCTGGCCTCAAGGACTGACTTTGGGCACCACTGCTGAACATTTTTGTCTCAGCATGTTTCTCCTTTCTGTATTCCTGCATGCTGTAGCAGTTCATTTTTTACTGTTTTATGTTGGACTGTCTGTCAAAGTGCAATTCTGATCTAAAGTTTGGAGTTTGTGAGACCTTGTTCTGTTCTATTTTCTTTTTACCATATTTTTTACCCAAAAGTATCTATTGATATTTTTTGGTCCCAACTTTGTTTATTGGTCTGTTAGGTAGCATTTCTAAAAGATTAAAAGAGATGAAAGATATTATTTTCCATAGAAAACACTGCCAAGCAGGCAGAATTTCTTTTCTTTTTTTCAGTAATTAATGAAAAGAATGTAATCACATAAAAATAGATTAATTGTTTTTAAGAAGTAACATCCTTCTTCTTCCGCTTATCCGGAGTCGGGTCATGAAGCTAGCAGCCTAAGTAAGGAGGCCCAGACTTCACTCTTCCCAGCCTCTTGGGCCAGCTCCTGGGGGGGAATCCCAAGGCCAGCCGAGAAACATAGTCTCTCCAGTGTGTCCTGAGTCTTCTCCTAGGCCTCGTTCAGGTTGGACGTGCCCGGAACACCTCGCCAGGAAGGTGTCCAGGAGGCATCCTAACCAGATGCCTGGGCCACTTCAACTGGCTAAGGAGTAACATAAGATGTTTTATTCAGTTTAATAAAAGGACATTGGGTGAAGATGGTGAAGGACCAGGGGTCTTTAAATCCAGGCCTAAATGCCCCTAAATGTTTTGATGTGTCCCTGGTTCAATACACCTGAATAAAATGGGTGAATTACTTCCTCATTATGCAGCCTGTCTTTTTGTATGAAAATATATATAGGACTCTAAATAAGATTATGTTGGAACATAAACTATTGCCTGTGTATTAATTTTGTTCTTGAAATTTGTGTATGTATCCTTAGTACAGAGCCCCCTAGAAACGTTTTTGCAGACCTGTGAGGACACCGTTGTTCTAATCAATGCAACTAATGATAAATGCATGGATAAGTTTATCTAGAAACTCATCACTCTTCATTTGACAGAAAGCTGACTTTGTAATTCTCTTTACTGTTTTCTTAAGGTTCATGTCTGAGTCTATCAAAACTCACAGAAACTGACTTTTTTTTTAGGGTATCAGTTAAAATCAGCCCAAGGTAATGTTTGTAAAGTTTTTCTCCTGGTTTGTATTTCCGATTGTATTTAAGTTTATGAAATATTTTAAAGCCTCAATGTGGGTTTTTAACCTCTTAAAAACATTCCTAACGATCTGGAGCAAATATTTCAACTTAACCCATCATGCATAGTGGTCGCTACAATGGACAGCTATCTAAAAGCCATTTTCTTGTGCTTCGTACGGATTTTTATGTTATAAATGCACACAGACCACTGAAGTGGAATCTAATATATCATAAAATACTCTATCAACTACTGGCCATCACCTGCAAATGCAATTAATTATTTTTGTTAAATCCAATATGGCTGACAGACAAAAAAGCATGCCAACCGACCCTGACCCTCCTTCTACTATAGATGACTCTTGAAAGTAAAAAAAATATTGTAACATCAGATAACCCCTAAAGAACAATACTACTGATGTATTTTTCAAATAACTTTGTATTTGGAGAAAATTATAATTGATTACATAAAAAAATAAAATAAAATGTTTTTACAAAATTTTCCCTACCTTTCTTATGCCTTAAGAGAAAAAAAAATCCTGACACAAAGGATCATAATTCATGCATGGTTAAATCTGTTTTTTCAAATGACGTGACTCTTACTTCTTGAACATTTTTCAATTGTGGGGAAAAGTTCTAATATTTTTCTCTTTTTATCTCACCAGGAAGTCAAGATGATGTAAGTTTCTCCTATGAATATGTGCTACGCCAAGAAAGTGAGTGGATTGTCTGAAAAAGGAAAAAATAACAATACTCAGTAGATTCCTAAAGAATCTAATTTTAATTTTATGTTGAATTGTGGTCATTGTAACAGATCTAAAGCAAAGGAAGTTTGATTTGATTTTACCTCAGCCAGTGAGAAAAAACAGGTGTATGTGTCTTTTTATTTCATTTCTGTAAACTTCTTGAGCTATACATGAAAGAAGATCAGCCCGTCCTAGCATGGTAGAGGTCAAAGGTATGAAGCAGATTGAATTTGTAATACTCCCCTCAATTAGGCTCTCCAAAGACCATTCATTTACTGGCTGATGTTACAGAGGAGTCTTAATCCTGTGTGAGAAGCCTTACAAATCATGCCAAATCATGTGTAACTATTAAAGAATCTCCCCATTCACTTGGTGTGAAAACAACTTCATTGTTTTTTTCACTTTGTCTCTACTACTTTGTGTCTGGTATAAACAAATTTTATCTTGTTTTTTACTTCAAGTTATTTATGTAGAAATTGCTTTAAATGTACAGTAAATACACGTACATCAGGGTTGAGCTGGCAAATGGAAAAATACTTCTTTTTGCCTTAGTCAAGGTTGGCAATTTTTTTGAGAACCCATTACAAATATAATAACATTGAAAAATAAACAAATAAAATGGCAAATGTGCTGAGATTTTAAAAAAGGTTAATGACGGTGCTGAAATTTTGTATTTTCCTTTTCAGTTGATTATGCTAGGCCTGTCATCATTCTTGGACCCATGAAGGACAAAATCAATGAAGATCTGATTGTGGAATTTCCAGACAAGTTTGGTTCTTGTGTCCCACGTAAGTTCCCAACACATAAATGTATTTTTTGCATATACCAGTAAACACACAGACAATAACTGAGCATTAGGCATTTGGGTTTTTCCATTATGTAGTTACCATTTGTCTTAACTTGATTCCAGCCTAGGCTTTTGGGTCAGTGGATGGCAATAGTCATGCAGTACAGTGTTGCACAATAGACTCCAAACTCCTCAGTGAAGAGATTGGTACCATTAACTGGTTTTTAATCTGAAAGAGGCAATTCTTCTCAGGTTTTATGGCAACCATAACTATTTTGGAGATGAACTACATTGGATTTCAAGTCCAACGAATTGTGGGTTAGTGAGGATTTACAACAATGTAAAAAGTCTCAACCTAAGAGACTTTTTACATTGTCTCTTATCTATCTTTGCATAGGTATATTTGCTATCTATGCAAAAGGTAATAAAGAAAGCTTCATATTTTTTCTATTTAAAAGGGGAGAGGGTGACCTTCCCAACTATACATTTTTTTTTTATAAAAGTTCATTTGTAATACTCCTAACCCTAACCTGTTGTAGTTTACATTTCTAGGACATGGTGAAAATGGCTAGGTGGATGGAGGTTCTTTTAAAATGAAAGATATGTTTAACTTGGGATTATATATATATAGCTTTACTTCTAGTAAGTCATTGTTGATCCTGTAAAAATGACACACTTCATTAAAAATCTAAAATTTTTCAAAGATTCTACAGAATCAAGCTGTAATTTATTGATGTCTGAATGAAGATCTGTAGGGAAATTCAGAGTCTGTTTTCTTTGTGTTACATTATACATCTGCTGAACCTTTAGTGCCATAGGTTTCCTGCCTCACCATGCTAATGATCATCCTGTATCTGATTCATTTTACAATTAGTTACCATTACCAGTTTATCAACAATCAAAGCAGTTGGTGATTAGGGTTAGGGTTGGAGAGAATATATTTTTTTTTTATTTTTATTTATTTTTTATTTTTTTTATTTCCTTTATTTAACCAGGTAAACCCCATTGAGATCTAGATCTCATTTTCAAGGGGGACCTGGGCAGAAATCTGCAGTGAACAGCAACCTGGTTACAAAACAAAATTAATTAATACATATGCACAAGTATAAAACAATTTAAAAACAATGACAATGTTTAAAAGAATCTTGTTGCCTGTTTTTAAGAATCGCTCGAAATAAGTCCAGTGAGATCAGTTCTGACATCTTTAGTTCTGACTGGAGCTGATTCCAGGCTGAAGGAGCATCACACTGAACGCTTGCTTTCCTTTTTCAGTTCGGCAACGTGGAACATGCAAAAGAAAAATGTTGTTGGAACGTAAGGAATGGGAATTAACAGATCCTTGTAAAAGAGAGTTTAAATATGCTGGAGCCAAACCGAGTAGAGATTTATAAATCAGGAACATCAGGTGATTGTTTCTCCGTACACTTAAAGGCCATTCAGCTTTTGCATACAGTTCACAATGATGTGTGAGACTCTGCTACCGGTTACAAACCTTAAAGCACAATGATACACAGTATTTAATGATTGTAGGCATTTGTTTGAAGCATTCATATATAACACATCTCCATAATCCAGAAGTGGCAGGAATGTTGCAGCTACCAATTTACTTCTAGCTTTAAGAGAAAAACAAGAACCATTTCGGTAATAAAACCCAATCTTTATTTTCAGTGTTCGTAGCAAATTTGCTATGTGATTTTTAAAAGAGAGCTCTTTATCTAAAATAAAGCCAAGATATTTATAATTACTGTCAAACTCTATTTGTGTCCCTATAGCAGTGGTAAGTAATGGATGGATCTGAGATAGTGTCCTAGGGTGTGAAAAAATCATTGCCTTTGTCTTATCCACATTCAGAACCAACTTCAAAGTTTGTAAGCGGGCTTGAACTACATTAAAAGCAGACTGCAAGTGTTGAATTGCCTGTACAATTGATGAAGAGCAGCAGTAAATCACTAAATCATCTGCATAGAAATGATAAGAAGCATTTGACAGATTTTCACACAAGTTATTTATATAAATAGAGAATAAAAGTGGGCCAAGAACTGAGCCCTGTGGGACACCATTTAAAACTGTACAGTTAGAAGAAGTAAAGCCACCAACTGAACTCTCTGGGTTCTGTTTGATAGGTAATCAGTTACCCACATGGTGGCTTGTTGTGAGAGACCAATCCTGTGTAGAATGTCAATTAAAAGCTTGTGATTTACTGTGTCAAATGCCTTTTGATAAATCAATAAACAGAGCAACGCAATGCTTTTTGTTATCAAGGGCCTGAATAAGATCATTGATAACCTTTAAAGTGGCAGTAACAGTACCATGTTTCTTCCTAAAACCAGACTGGACAGTTTGTAAAATACAATTGGAATCTAAAAAAATCTTCAAATGATCTGCAACTAATTTTTCAAACATTTTTGCTGGGATACATAGTTTAGATATTGGTCTGTAATTGTTTACCTGTGACGGTTCTCCACTCTTGAATAGAGGCAAAACAAATGCTGATTTCCAGACACTAGGAATTTTATTAGAAATTAAACTTCCGATTAAAAATATGAGCCAGTGGTTCTGCTATAAACTCTGCAGCTAGTTTTAGAAAAAAAGGATCTAGGTTATCTGGTCCTGCCAATTTTTTGGTATCTATACTTTTCAATTCTTCGAGAACCTCAGTTATACAAATAGGGTAAAAATTAAAAGTAGTAACATTACAATCATTATTAAGAAACAGCTCATCAGTGTTAACATTTGGGTCAGAAGAATTTAAATTATCAAATAGAGAGCCAACAGAAATAAAATGCTCATTAAAAGAATTTAAAATTTTTAATTTATCAGACACAATTTTACTTTTATTCCAAACAAAATTTGGAAAATCACTCAGTGGCTCCTGCTCAGTAGCTGATTTCACTGTCTTCCAAAACTTCTTTGGATCCTTTAAATTTTTTGTCATCTCTGTAAGGAAATAGTCCGACTTCGCTTTCCTAATTAATAAGGTACACTTATTTCTCAATTTCCTGTAGCAAAGCCAGCTCTCTTCAGTTTTATTTGTCCTTGCCCTAGCCCAAGCTGCATCTCTTTGTTTAAGCAGATCCCTAATATCAGGGGAAAACCATGGGGTTTTTCGCCCCTTTACCCTAATTTTACGTACTGGAGCATGTTTATTTATTAGTCTTAAAAACTCTTCGTGAAAATACTGCCAGGCAAGGTCAACATAATCAAAAAGAGAGACCCTACTCCAGTTAAAATGTAGCAAGTCATGGACAAAAGCTTGCTCATTTAGGCGTTTGAAATCTCTTTTGGTCGAGATCCGTGGCTTAGGTTTTGGTAACTTGAGATTTCTGACTGTACCTATAGCGCAATGATCACTAAGGTCGTTTGCAAAAACTCCTATCCCTGTATATTTATGCGGGGCGTTTGTCATAATTAAATCTAGGAGTGATGATTTTTGAGGGCATTTGTTGTTAAGACAAGTGGGGTAATTAATTAACTGGGTGATATTTAAAGAATCACAGATAGTTTTTAAGCTATCTGAAGATGCTGTCAACCAGTCTAGATTTAAATCCCCTAGCATAACAAATTCATTTTTATGTAGGTCGGCTAGATATTTAGACAAATTAGGAATTGCATCAGAGACAGCAGAGGCTGGTCGATATCACCCTATGACTGTGATATGCTGAGCCTTAGTGAATTCAATTTTCAAGACTAGTAACTCAAATTGTTTTGGATACAGAAGACATGAGTGTAATATGGAAGTTGTTCTTTACATAGATAGCAATACCGCCACCTTTCCTAAGACGATCACAACGAAAAACATTATAACCTTCTAATGAAATATTTTGATTTGTAATTGAATTATTTAACCATGTTTCAGTCAGAACTAAGATGTCCGTATTAGTAGATTCAATCCAGATTTTGACCAGGTCTATCTTAGGCAATAAACTACGAGTGTTAATATGTATAATACCAAGACCTGATCTGTTTTTGAATTCTTCCGGTGTGTCAATGTTGCTAATAATTGGACCTGGGTTGGGTTGCACATTACCTGATACTAAAAGCAAAAGTAGAATAAGTCTTTTCCATTGACCATTTACATTTGATACTACTTCAACTTTCCTTGTCTGAGCGAGATGTAAAAGAGAAGATTCATTTAACACAAAACAGCTCCTTAAAACAGACAAGCACATTAAATGAACTAAGTTATCTATTGGCTTTTGATTAAAGTGTTGCCAGTTAATATTAACATTTGAAGTAGTCCAAGTTGTCTGTTCTAGGGTTGTGGACCTAGAATAAGTCCTGAACGGGTCAGACAAGTTGTTATCCAAATCCTCTGAAGACTTTGGGTCATTTTCTAAGGTGTGAACACCTAAGAACAATATCAGAAGGAGTCTCATTATACTTATCTGACTGAATGTCATGCCTTGTCTTCAGTTTTCTTGAAATTCAGCAAAGTGTTGATCATGTAGTTAGCTGAGACTTTGTGTAGCAGCTGCGGTCGATAAGTAGCATCCAAGCTAGCAAACAGAAGTAGCAGCTAGCATGCCGAGATGAAGGTTTGCAAGCAGAGGAGAACCCAGCCTACAGGGAGAGACAGCAGACGTTTCCCAGGCGAAGATGGTAGTCAGCAGGCAGCAGTAGAGGCCCACAGGCGGAGAATGGCAGTCAGAGGTGGAGACGCCGATTGCCAGCAATCCGAGCTGATGGCTCCCAGGCCGAGGCGGGCAGCTCTCGGAAACGCCAGCAATCCCCAAGCGGAGACGATGGTTTGTCAGCAGGTGAAGACGATGGTCAGCAGGTGGTTCCCTCTGACTGTCAGTAGAAGACCCCTGCTGTAGATCTGGTGCTTTATAAGTTAGTTTTGTCTAATTTCAAATGTGCCGAGACATTTGCCATGGAACCTAGACAGGAATAGCTGGTAAGATTGAGTGTTTCTGCAGAGAAGAGGTGCCAAAGCTCAGATTCGTGGCCGGGCCTGTTTGTGTGTTTGTGTGCGTGATGGGAAGCCTTTGAGGTTGGGATGGGAATATAACTTATGTCAGCCTCTCAGAAGCTGTTGCTCTGTCTTCACAGTGTCTTGCAGCTTTGCTTTTTTCTTCAACTGCTTGGCTTTTCAAATAGCAATCACATAGTTATGCATGTTTTTTTTTTTTTGTTTTCTGAATTAAAACTTAGATTGTAGTAAGTATCCTTGGCATTATGATATGCTAAGAATGTATTCTCTTTCTTATACCACAAGACACCACGAGGCCAAAAAGGAACTATGAGGTTGATGGGCAAGACTATCTCTTCGTGATGTCCAGAGAGCAGATGGAGAAGGACATTCAAGAGCACAAGTTCATAGAAGCTGGACAATACAATGACAATCTTTACGGGACCAGTGTCCAGTCTGTAAAACATGTAGCTGAGAGGGTAATATTATTTCATTGAAATTCATGTTGGCTGTACCACACAGAAGCATAAATGTACACAAAAAAAGGAAGTTTAATGTTATTGTTCAAGCTGATCTGAGGGAAAAACATAATAGATAACATATTTTTTATAAGAATTTTAGTAGAATATCTTCTAAATTACTATGTCTTTTTAGGGCAAACACTGTATTCTGGATGTCTCTGGAAATGCTATTAAACGACTACAAGTAGCACAGTTGCATCCGATAGCCATCTTGATAAAACCTATGTCTACCGATTCATTAATGTGAGTATTTCTTTGGTCTTCAGTAACATATCAGTTTTACATATTATTTTTTAAACAAAGCTATTAAGATTGTGAATTGCTTCCAACCACAACAACAGAGGCTCTGAGCATCCCAAAATATGAAGATAGTTTTCTGAGGTTTTTTTCCTATTTAAAACGTCCTCCTTTAAGAAAAAAAAATTATAGTCCTGCTCTGCCAATTTCTATCCATCCATCCATCCATCGTAGGAGTCATCAAGATATGTAAAGTCCTAGTGTTCTGCTTTAAAGTATGGCATTCTGAATTAAAGCAGGGAGATAATGGGTTAGAAATTAAGTTGCTGATGGTGTTGGTGATGAACCATGGGCAAGAATCTGGTACTATGCTGGTTGGGTGATGGACCGTTTTGTTCTAGTCATGTTAGCTCCACAGTGGCTAAAAGGCATCAGCGGTGCAGAGCTGGTCTTCCAATTCCAACACCCTTGTCTCAAATGCTACAAAAGTGCTACATTTCTTACATGTATCATTATCAATATATGAGGCAGAAGAGTTACTGTACTGAACATCTGACACAGAGAACAGAAAAGAGAAGATTCAGACAGACTGGAAACAGCAGAAGTCACAGCAGCGCTGATGCTAAGTTAACACTAAGCTATCTAAGCAAGCCTTACCATGAAAAATAAAGAAATTGTGTGAAACACAAAGAGTTCCCAAAAAGTAAGGTTGAATATACATCATATGTGTTTTACTGTGCACGTGTTAAGCCACGAAGATCTCAGGACAGAGAAATTAGATCAAATCAAGAGAGTCTCAAATACCAACATATCCACAGAGTGCAAAGGGACAATAGAAAATGATAAGTTTTATCCTTCAGAGCAAAAACAATGTGGTGATTTGGGTTTTCTCTGTTAATTAGTTCCTATGTTGTCTGTCTTCCCCCAATTGCCCCCAGGTGTCCCTTATTTCCCCTAATTACCTTCCCTGTGTATTTAAACCTATCTGTGTCTCTTGCTCCCTGTCAGATCCTTATCATATGTCTGTCCTCGTTGTCTAGATCTATTCCAGTTGCTACCAGTTTTTAAATTCTTTGTGTTATTTCTCACCTGTGCTGCCTGGGCTTTTTGTACCCTTTTGAGATCACCATTAAAACCATAATTTTTCATCACAACCACATCGTCACCACCTCATCAACCCAATTCTTGACATGCAGACCACTACAGTAAATGCTTCCTGCCTTCAGCATTAGCAACAGCTCGTTAAAGAAGGTGAACAACGAATTAAAGCAAATTTAATTTGCCTGGGGATAAATAAAGATTTTTTTTATTTAATTTTAAATCTTGAATTCATGTTGATTTTGTGATGGCCAACTTGATGAGAATAACATGCCTCATTCTCCATTATAGATGTACTAGCCATCTTTAATGTCTCCTGAACAGTATGTCTGTTTTGTAAATTAAAGAAAAAAAAAAAACGTTTAAAATGTTATCCTATGTCATACCCAGGGACATGAATAAGAAATTGACTGAGGAACAAGTGAAGAAGATATTTGAAAAGGCTGTGAAGCTGGAGAGGGAGTTTGGAGAATTCTTTACAGGTAAGGTAAAGAATTCAAATATGTCAAAAACAGGCCTATTTCTTAAACATTGCAGAAAAACAATAGCCTGCTTTAAACTTACAGTAAAAATTTGCTTTAAATCAATTTCAAACTTTCAGACATGTTGAAAGAAAAGAAGAAAACAGAATGGTGTTCTCTGAACCTCATCTACACTTTGTGTGTACACTATAGACATGTAGGTCAAACTCATTTCTATTCTCAATATTTTACTCAGTTAGCAGAGGACAGACATCAGGTTTCTACCTTTCATCACTTAAAATAATGTTTTAGATTTTAAATTTTTTTGATATATTTAATGTCTCCTATATCTCATACCATCATAATTTTCAGTAAATAGTTAATGACTTGTTTTATTTAGGTGATGTCAACTCTTTAGCTACCAAGATAGCAAGGGCTCTGCATATAACAGGGGAGTAAACACCATAGCAATAAAAAAAATCTTACTGATTTTCCAACATAGTAATAGAAATCGTTCAACTTGGCTGTGATATTAAAGGAAAAATAAAAGGCTAAAAACTGACCTGCTGCAGTGACTACCTTTTCATGCAAAGAAAAAGTAGTCACTACTAGACTGCTTTGCCTGTTTTTGTATTCCCTGGCCAAGAGGTCACCTCTCAAAGAACACCAGGGCCCCATTTCAGAAACGGGATGAGTGAAAATCCTGAGGAAGTTCTGGGGTAACTATGTGCTTATCCTGGGTTTTCAGTTTCAGAAACCTGTATAGCGGTTATCCTCAGTAAACTTACCAATGTAACTTATCATGACCAACCCTGCTCAGAAGGATTGTTTGAACAAATCCTGAGTTTGTCCTACTTATGCCATCATTAAGAAGGACCGTACATACAACCGTAGTGGGTCTCATCTCAGGGGACGATGAGTCTGCCTACAGGAACGAGGTGGAGCGACTGACAGCATGGTGCACAAACAACAACCTCACCCTAAACACAGCCAAGACCAAGGAGATTATAGAGGATTTTAGGAGAAGGAAAAGAAACACTGAACCACTAAACATCTGCGGAGAGCCGGTGGAGAGGATGTAGAACTTCTGTTTCCTGGGAGTTAAGATCATGGATAACCTGGCCTGCGATGTAAACACAACAGACCTGGCAAAGAAGGCCCAGCAGAGACTATTTCCTGAGAGTCCTCAGGAGGAACAATATTTCTCAAAAACTGCTGGTCTCCTTCTAACAATGTTCTATTGAAACCATTATCTGCCGTTGTCTCTGTGTGTGGTTCCGAAGCTGCACAGCAGCACAGAGGAAGACTCCAGAGAATCTTAAAATCTGCTCAGAAGACCATCGGCTGCTCTCTGACTGCTCTTGAAGATCTCCACAGGTCCCTCTGTCTCAGGAAAGCCAAGAATATTTTAACAAACTCCTCACAGCCTGGTCACAATTGGTTCCAACTGCTGCCATCTGGCTGCAGATACAGGAGCCTTAAAGCAAGAACAAACAGACTGAAGAACAGTTTATACCTGGTTATACCTGGTAGCCATAAGAGCATTAAATACCTTGTAGTATTATTTTTCAACAATTTTGTTATAATCCATGTAACTTATTGCATGGTTGTATAATGACAATAAAGATTGTTATTATTATTATTAAAATGTAGAATTGTACTGGCGGGAAATGCGCACTTTCAGGCTTGTTTTGTTTTTCTCCCTTTGCCTTGGTGAATTACCTTATCTGCCTTCCATTGATGAAGGCTTCTTCTTATACTTGCACTCAGGCTTAACTCAACTTGAAACAAAACTTAGTTGCCAAGTTTATCTCATGTTCTTATATTGAAAATCTAGAGCTTCACAGAACAGGGTAAGTTTATTCAGAGTAACTTTCTTCTACTGAGTTTGTTAACCCTGCTTTCTGAAACCCAGCTTTCAGAAAAACTAAATTGGTAGAAACTAACTTGCTGCATGTAATACACAACAGTATTTATAAATTAGGTTATTAAAACATGAATGAAAACTAAAGAAAAATGTTTTCTGCAGTTAAACTGTCTTGCTTCACTGTTATCCTCTATGGAAATTTAAAAAGCAAGAACTACTTTACCACAAAAATTCTGATATAAGACTGTCTGCATGAGAAATATTTAAGTTTTGTGTAAAGTGCTGAAGAAACATGAAATCCAAAGGTTGTACATGTGTGAATGAGGTATTCAACTACTTGCCACCTGCCAACCACTAATAAGCAACACAATCACAGGTAGATGAATACTAGTTTTACCGCTGTGTTTATATTTGCTTGATAATCTTTAAAAACAGCCATCACTGTTTTTTCACAATGACTCTCACCTAGCTCTTGTGTGTTGCACCTTCTTCTCACAGTGTATCTAAAAAAGATGAAGTAATGCATATTGATATGACAAAGTTGAAAGATTTTAATACTTCTCAAGAGAAGGCAATGATGTAACCATGTGTAGCAGTTACTTTTCATAATAATTTCTTCTTTATGTTTGCTTTCAGCTCTGGTTCAAGGAGACACTTTAGATGATATTTATCACCAGTGTAAACAAGTCATTGATGAACATTCAGGACCCTACATCTGGATTCCATCAAATGAAAAATGAAAATGACTCATGACCTTCTAACGCAATCCTGGCTGCTGGGAACAAGATACAAGCAGTCATTTCTAAACCTGTAAAACTGTAATTTTTACTGTTACTCTTATTTTATAAAACTTAAAAGAATGTGGATTTTCTTGTTTGTATATGTTTTGATTTTTGTAAATATAGAAGAGAATATTCTAATATATATTCTAAAAATTTAATTTTTTTTCCAACATACACTTGTTTGTGAATAGAAACTTAGGTCTGATTCTGCTATGGCGGCCCACAGAGGTGCATCGGCTTCATAAACCCCCCAGATTAAGCTATATTTTAACATCTGTGAGGCTGCTTTGGGCAAGACTACAGTGACAACTTCACTTCTGAAATACAGCTTGGCTGAACTGATGGCGATTGGATACAGTTCGGCAGTTAATATATCACAGGCTGAAATCCACCTTTGGGAGACGGTGCCTCCTCAGAACAACGGCCTGTCGCAGCAGGTGCAAGGAGCAACGGTCAATAGGAAACAGAAGAGGGGGAAGCGGGCATATATCCAGTGACGTCACCTGGAGTACCAACACCTCCTGTCTGGTCAAGAAGGCCCACCAGCGTCTCTACTTCCTCAGGAAGCTGCGGAGAGCTGCACTTGGGAACTCAGTCCTGAGGAGCTTTAATCACTGTGTGGTGGAGAACGTTCTCTGCACCTGCATGGTTAGGCTACACAGAGGACTGTGGGGAGCAGCCTTCCCTCCACCTCGATGCAGGAGGAGGGCGCTCATCATCATGAAGGACTCAACCCATCCTGCACACAGGCTGTTCCAGCTGCTCCCCCTCAGGCCGGAGGCTGAGGAGCATCCAGAGCAAGACCATCAGGCTGAAGAACTGTTTCTTCCCTTCAGACATCAAGCTCCTGAATTCAAGCTGCACCAAATACAGTTTAGATTATTTACACTGTTACAACTGGTGTTGTAAATGTAATCATGCAAACATGAGTGTTCAGGTGCCCATCCCTCATTTGCTCCCTGAAGACACCGGAGACGTCTAATTAGTGGCCTCCCGGAAGTGACTGATATAAAAGCTGCTGACGTGGGACTTCCTACCATCCATCCTCAGCCACACTGAACACCGGCCACACTGTTTGTCTGTTAAAACCTTTGTAAAAATGTTTGGAGTTTGTAAGAGTGAATTTCCGTTTGTTTCCTTAGTTTTCTCATGTTTTTCTTAATTAGGGAGGTACATTTTTGTCACTTGGTTTATTTACTTTCAATTAAGCAAGTTTTGGTTAATATTCAGATAGTTTCCTTTTGTTAGTTGTTTTCGGTATTATAGCTCACTCTGAAGCCCAGAAATACATCTTTTTAAAATAAATAACATTATAAAATGATCAACAATGTGTCTACTGCTTGAGATCTGAAGAGAATGGATCTGTCATGTGATCTGGCCATCCCTAGATGGGTCATAACATACACACACACACACACACACACACACACACACACACACACACACACATATATACATGACTTAAATTACTTTATTTATTTTTCTTTCTTTCTTTTTTTTTTTTTTTTTTTGCTCAGCAAATTTCTTAATCTGGAACCTAAATCCAAATTTCGTTCCACAAGCTCCAAGGTGGTATGACAACAATAATAATAAAAAAAATCCTTGAAACCTTGAAGTTAGATAAACTTTCTATTTATTTTTCGCAATTGTTCTCGCGATAGCGGAAAAAAGCCTCAATGCCTCTAAACACAGAAATGCTTCGGCTGCAGAAAAAACTTCTGACTTTAACTTTATCAGGCTTCCCCAGTGCTGGACTAGATGCCCCGTTCGCCACAGGCTGAGTCGGTTCCACCGACAGATATTAAGAATGTCTGTCTTTGTATCAGACATCCTGATCTAAAGAAACTGTCACGTGACGCAGCTCCAGCCCCGGTACCGCTGCTCGCTGCTCGCGCTCTGCTTCACCTTAACGTTGCCAGGCGGTTCGCACCGCTGCTGACGGGATCTGGGCTGGACGTGAGAAGATACTACAGAACCTCAAGTGTTAAAGGAAGATTCGGCCAATAGCATTTGGAGTGTGACAGCTGACCCTACTGTCACACAGAGACCTGAATGGTAACTGTTTGTTTTGTTCATCTTTAACATTAATTAGTGAATAGTTTAGATTTGTATTTTTGAAAATTATTTTCATTAACTTGACTTTTTAGTTAACTATTTGAAGTGCACACATTTAGTTAACTTTATTTGTTAAGTCTTTATATTTTTGTTAAAAGCAACAAATTGATGTATTTGTTTTGAGTTGCCAGTTTCCTGTGGAGCTGCTGGAGGGTCAGAAGAGATCCACCTAATTGATGTCCATATATGGCTGACAAACCTCCTCAGCGGGTCGTTCCATTTGTTTGCCAGGGGACGGGGAAATTTGGTTTTCTTTCATCTAATTTGACTGTTTCTTTAATGTTTCCTCTATTTTGGTAGTTTCATTTTGATGTTTGTTTAACTTAGATTTCATATTGTATTTGTTTAAGTTTTTGTATGTTTAATTAACCCTTGTGTGTCAGCAGTGGTCTGATCAGCCACTATTTAAGTTTCCCTCATGTCTTGTTTGTTAGGTCAGTTTTGGGTTTGAGTTCTTTGTGTTAGTACCTGAGTTGGAGTTTGTTACGTTGACCTCAGTTTTTGGGCCCGATTCTTCATTGTTTAATTATTTTTGAACTTTTTTGTAATAAATTAAGATTATTTTTTGAATCCATTCAGCGTCTCTCTGGCTGGTTAATGTGAGAACCCTCACATTTGGTGTCAGGAGTGGGATCCTACCAGCCAGGAGAACAAAGTTTTTTTTTCCTCATTACCAACCCTGATGATTGAAACATGCAGCGTGGAGGAAGGAGTAAACGAGGCAATTTGGTGGAGTCTCAAGAAACAGCAGACCTGGATGAGCCGACTGATTGCCCTGAAGCAGGAGCATCTGGAGGAGATGTAGGCACTGAGGGTGAAGAGGTGAAAGAACCAACATATACTGATCTTGTCAATATTCTTCGTGCCCACATGAGCCAGCAGGAGGAACAGAATAGAACAATGAGAGAGGAAGCAGCTCGCCAAGATCAACGGTTCAGGTCTCTCCAGCACCAATTCAGTCTTTTACAATCAGAAGTGCAGGCCCAAACTTTTTCAACATCGGAACCTGCTAAGCTGGAAAACTCTGATTCAGAGGAACCAGAACCACAGAATAAAGATCCGCTGCCAGGGGACCGCAAAGTCATCTCCGCTTCAGGTCAGTCCCGTTTCTTCTTGGAGCCTAAATTAGAAAAATTAACAGAAACTGATGATATTGAACATTTTTTAATTACGTTTGAGAGGATTGCAGTTTCATGCAACTGGCCAGAGAATGACTGGGTCTTCCGTCTGGTTCCATTGCTCACTGGAAAAGCCAGAAGCCTTATGTGCATATGGACATTGATGAAGTGGATGATTATAGGTCTGTTAAAGAGGCAATCCTTAAGAAATATGACATTAACCCAGAAACCTATCGCCAGAGATTTCGTTCTACAGAAGTGGAGCCTGGAGAAACTCCCAAGGAGCTGTACGTAAGATTAAAAGAGTTGTATGAAAAGTGGATCCAACCTAGAGGTAAAACTGTGAAAGCCATTGGTGAAGTTATTGTGTTGGAGCAATATCTCCGTATGCTGTCTCCTGAGCTTCAGGTTTGGGTCCGGGAACATGATCCTCCAACAGCTTCCAAAGCTGCTTCACTTGCTGAGGTGTTTGTGGCTGCAAGACGGAAAGGACAACCATGGAGTTACTCTTCTTGGAAGGCATCTAAAGACACACGCAGAGCTGCACCTGTACAACATCACCAAAAGAGTATATCTGCTGTGGGTAAGGCCTTCCTAAGGGAAAACCAGTCAGTAAGCACAACACCCAAGCAATACAATAAAGTGCCTGTTTGTTATTTGTGTGGTCAGGAAGGCCATACAAAACCCATGTGTCCAAAAAACCCTCCCAAACTCACTCAGCTGTGTATTGTCCCATTTAAAAGTGACAATTGCATCAGTGTTGGACAGTCTGTGAAAATGAGTGATGTTAAAGTTAATGGGAAAAGTGTGAAGGCTTTAATTGACACTGGGAGTGTTCAGACTCTTGTTGAAAGAAAGCTAGTTCCAACTAATATAATTTGCACTTCTGACACCATCCCTATCCGATGTGTGCATGGTGATGAAAGGTCATACCCCACAGCGGATATTTATATTGAAGTGCAAGGACAAATATACCTACTGAAGGTTGGGGTTGCAGAAAGTCTCCCTTTTCCAGTAGTATTGGGTAGTGATTTACCTGTTTTGTTGGACTTGCTACACAAACCACAGAGCTGCAATGTAGTGACTCGTTCTCAGGCAAAACAGCCAGAAGAGTCTCCTCCAATTCTGAGTGTGCTGCCTTTTCATGATGCAGAGTTGGATGTGCAGCCTGGAAAATCTAGAAAATCATGTCGACAAAAGAGACGGGAAAAGTTTCTACATACACCTTTTACATCTACAGAAGGAGTTCAGGATCTGCCACAGGGTTTTAAGGTGCCTTTAAATATGGCTCAAATCCAGCGTGATGACACCAGTCTGGCTGCTCTTTTTCTGAAAGCCAAAGAACCTCAGAAAGGTGACCATAGAGATGGTGCTGAAGTGTTTGTTCTACAGAAAAATATCCTTTACCGCCAACAGGGGACATTTAAGCAACTTGTGGTCCCTAAGGATGCAAGAGAGATGGTGCTTATTTTGGGCCACTCAGTTCCCTGGGCTGGCCACCTAGGGAGCCACAAGACCTTGGCTCGTATCAAGCGCCATTTCTACTGGCCTGGATTGCGGACTGATGTTGCCCAGTTCTGTAGGACCTGCCCTCAGTGCCAATTAACCTCCAATAAGTTTCCTTCCAGAGCACCACTGTCAGCCTCTTCCCCTAATTGAGACGCCTTTTGAGCGCTTGGGTATGGACATTGTGGGTCCACTTGAAAGAAGCAAATCTGGGCACCGATATATGCTAGTGATAACGGACTATGCAACCAAGTACCCAGAAGTGTTCCCATTAAAGACAATTAAAGCAAGAGCTGTGGCTTCCTCCTTGGTGCAACTTTTTTCAAGGGTTGGATTTCCCTGTGAAATTGTGACAGATCAAGGCACTAACTTCATGTCTACTCTCCTAAAGCAGGTATATCAGCTGCTGGGGATTAAGGGTGTTAGAACTACCCCTTACCATCCACAGACAGACGGGCTCACGGAGAGATTTAACCAAACACTCAAGCAGATGCTCCGCAAGTTTGTGGATGAAACTGGCTCAGATTGGGATCAATGGTTGCCTTATCTCCTCTTTGCCTATAGAGAAGTACCACAGGCCTCCACCGGGTTCTCTCCTTTTGAACTTTTATATGGTCATGAGGTGAGGGGACCTCTGGCACTATTAAAGGAGACCTGGGCTGGAGAAGAGGAGAGGGAGGGACCTGTTAATGTGATCTCGTATGTTATGCAGATGAGAGAGAGGCTACAAAAGATGACGACTTTGGCCCAGCAGCACATGGCAGAAGCCCAAAAGTACCAGAAGGGTTGGTACGACAAGTCAGCCCGGCAGAGGACTTTTGTCCCAGGCCAGAAGGTTCTGGTTATGCTACCATCCAGTGAGAGTAAGCTGTTGGCCAAGTGGCAGGGACCATTTGAGGTAGCAAAACAGCTTGGACCTACCACCTACCAAGTTGTAAAATTGGGACAACCACATTCCACCAAAGTACTACATGTGAACCTCCTTAAGAAGTGGACAGAGCGACCTAAAACGGGGGCAGAAGTCATGCTGATTAGAGCAGTGGAAGAGGAGGAAGCTGTTGAGGATCAGTTCCTGCCCTCATCAACATCAATGGAGCTTAACCTGAAACATCTGTCAAGCGAACAACAACTTCAGGTTAGAGCATTATGTAATCCTCAGATATTTAAAGAATATCCAGGTCGTACAGACATTCTGAACACGAGATTGTGTTGAAAAGTGATGCTAAAGTAAAACGTCTGAGCTACAGGATTCCCAGAACGGCTTCTCAGCTCCCTGAAGAGAGAGGTGGAACTGATGCAGTCCCTTGGGATTACTGAACCTTCAAAAAGTGAGTGGTGTAATCCTGTCGTCCTGGTGCCGAAGAAAGATGGAACGATGCGCTTCTGTATAGACTTCAGGTACCTTAATTCTGTGTCAAAGTTCGACTCCTACCCTACTCCTCGCATCGATGACATGGTCAATAGATTGGGTAAAGCTAAGTACCTGACAACTATTGACTTGTGCAAAGGTTACTAGCAAGTACCCCTTTCTAAGCAGTCCAGGGAGTTGACGGCCTTTCGGACCCCTTGGGGACTCTTCCAGTTTACAGTTTTGCCCTTTGGGTTGCATGGCGCACCCGCTACCTTCCAACGACTCATGGATCAGGTACTGCGTGGATGTGATGACTACGCCTGTGCCTATCTTGATGACATTGTCATATATAGTAATTCATGGGAGGATCATCTTCAGCATTTACAAAAAATTCTGGGCCTCCTCCAAGGCGCAGGTTTGACAATTAACCCAGCAAAATGTGTTTTTGCACAATCTGAGACAGAGTACCTGGGTTTCATAATTGGAAATGGTGAACTCAAGCCACAGGTTCGCAAGATTCATGCAATTGAGTCCTGTCCATTGCCTCAAACCAAAAAGCAATTGAGGTCGTTTCTAGGGATGGCAGGCTTCTATCACAGGTTCATAAAAAACTTTTCAGCCAGAGCTGCCTCTTTGACAGATATGACTGGATCTAAATGTCCTAGTAAAGTCCAGTGGACGGAGAAGACAATTGCAGCATTCCATGACATTCAACAAGCTCTGGGTCAGAGTTCTGTCCTGAAGTGTCCTGACTTTGATAAAAGTTTTATTCTACAAACAGATGCCTCAGAAAGGGTATTGGCGCAGTCCGTTATTCTACCGTGGAAAAGGAAGCCCTCGCCATAAAATGGTCCCTGGACTCCCTGAAGTATTACCTGCTGGGAAGAGAGTTCATCCTCCAGACAGATCACAAAGCTCTGCAGTGGCTTCAGCGAATGAGGGACACCAATAGTCGCATTACAAGATGGTCTCTTGCTCTGCAACCCTTCCGCTTTACAGTCCAGCATATTCCGGGTAAGCTGAATGTGACCGCAGACTACCTCTCTCGTTGGTGTGATGACCCTTCTGAAGGGAGGGGGAATGTGACAGCTGACCCTACTGTCACACAGAGACCTGAATGGTAACTGTTTGTTTTGTTCATCTTTAACATTAATTAGTGAATAGTTTAGATTTGTATTTTTGAAAATTATTTTCATTAACTTGACTTTTTAGTTAACTATTTGAAGTGCACACATTTAGTTAACTTTATTTGTTAAGTCTTTATATTTTTGTTAAAAGCAACAAATTGATGTATTTGTTTTGAGTTGCCAGTTTCCTGTGGAGCTGCTGGAGGGTCAGAAGAGATCCACCTAATTGATGTCCATATATGGCTGACAAACCTCCTCAGCGGGTCGTTCCATTTGTTTGCCAGGGGACGGGGAAATTTGGTTTTCTTTCATCTAATTTGACTGTTTCTTTAATGTTTCCTCTATTTTGGTAGTTTCATTTTGATGTTTGTTTAACTTAGATTTCATATTGTATTTGTTTAAGTTTTTGTATGTTTAATTACAACTGCTGACACTTGTGTGTCAGCAGTGGTCTGATCAGCCACTATTTAAGTTTCCCTCATGTCTTGTTTGTTAGGTCAGTTTTGGGTTTGAGTTCTTTGTGTTAGTACCTGAGTTGGAGTTTGTTACGTTGACCTCAGTTTTTGGGCCCGGTTCTTCATTGTTTAATTATTTTTGAACTTTTTTGTAATAAATTAAGATTATTTTTTGAATCCATTCAGCGTCTCTCTGGCTGGTTAATGTGAGAACCCTCACATGGAGTTCACAAAATAATACACAAACATCCGTGAAAATACCAATAATTTGGACCGAGGTAATATGGCGCCTTACGCAGAATCATTATTTAGACTTCCCAGACCCCTCTTATTTGATTATTGATTATTATTTGTTGTGATGTATTTGTGAACAAACCCATGGCAAACAAAAACATTGTACCATATTGTATCTATGGTAACACAATAATTGAACTATCATTATGGTTCTATAAACTTTTACAAAGTAAATTTCCCAATTAAATCTTAAATGCACTTTTTTTATTATTATTTTTCTGTGTTGAATGCCATCCATCCATTTTCTGCCGCTTGTCCAGGGTCGGGTCGTGGGGGCAGCAGCTTCAGAAGGGAGGCCCAGACTTCCCTCCCCAGCCACTTCTTCCATTTCCTCCAGGAACCCCAAGCGTTCCCAGGCCAGCATTCATATTTAATGCATTCTGTTGAATGCATTAAATAAAACTTTATAACATTATCATTCTCAATAGATGACTGCTACAGTTTTATATCTATGGTTTGTGTTACAATTCAACCATAGGGCCCCCTGGATGTCTGAATGGCCCCTACAAGCAGAACTGAGTTTTCTTTGTCTTGACATCACTGTCTTACAATTCTAGATTTCTCAGAGGAGCTAAGATCGAAAAATTATGTTGCTCTTTAAAGCAGTCTACAGCCAGGTTGTTACAGGCTAAACAGAAGTAGTAGAACTTATTTAGTAAAATAACAGCAAATTTGCTTATTTCATAACTTCATAACCTTCTGTTCTTTGGTCTGTTTAACAACTACAGTCTCAGATCAACACAGCAATCCAGCACTGTCAGTAGCAGAAACAGTAACATTATACTTATCAGGGAAAAAGACTATATTTACTTTGCATGCTTGTTATGTGCGGGAGGTGAAGTGTTTGGGAAAACATCATAGGCGCGTCGCCCCTCCAGACGGGGTTTGGGCGCCCCCACTGGTGCTGCGCCCCTATGCGTTGCATGCGCTGCATACCCATCTTTTGCGCCACTGTTATAGCAAAATTATAGCAAAATCTAGACTTATTTCATGTGACTGAGGTCAAACTGTTGTGTAGCAGTGACAGTGGCGAAAGTCAGGAAGAAAAGATAGCAGCTGAAGGAGCTTTGGTTCAGCTGGCACACTGTAGCTTGGACTGTGGGGCTTCCTCGTCCATGACATGGGACTGTGGTTCCTCCTCTCAGCTCCAGACCTGGAGCAACCATGGGGTTGTAATGCAGCAACATCGGTTCAGCAATGGAATCAGATAGAGAACTATAGTTCACATATTCCTTCTGCAGAATCATATTTAAGCCAAGGTCAAGGCTTATTCCTTTGGTTGGATTATACACTTTGTACACTAAATTAACCATAAGTTATTTTGGATCTAGGGTTTCTTGAAAGAAGGAGTAGCTCCCTTTGCCAACGAAGGAAGAAATCCTCCAAGGCAGCAGAAGGGAGAAGAGGTCCAGGCGCACAGAGGTCCCATCCGGTGTAGCTGTGAAGACTAAACAAAAGGGAAAGAGCATATTAGCTCCTATTGTTATATACTCTCTATGACATCACAGAGTTTCCTTTTTTGAAACTCTTCCTCTTCCTCCTGGAACTAAAGACAGGTTAAAACGTAGTGGATTTATGAATAACTATTTTAATGCCTGTCTCTTTCTTCTTTGTATACAAGTTCAGTCCTTCATAGTTGGAGGCACAACAGTGACATCCTAATAGGCTTGGTCAGGTAGATTGGTGAGGTAATATCTCGCTCACGCTTGGCATGCAGAATGATAAATGGCTTTATCAAGTACAGAGGACCCCAAAACCCTTCATATTACATTCAGTCATTGACCCATTCACTCACGTGCTGGAGGCAAGCCACAAGGCCACAGCTGCCCTGGGGCCAGGGCCGGCCCAAGGCAAAGCAAACTAAGCAGCCGCTTAGGGCCCCAGGGCCATTAAAGAGCCCCCTCAGAGGAGCTGATTTATTTATTTTTATTTTTTCAGTATTAATTTCTATGTCATTACAAAATCAAAAACACACAATGTCACTATGAACTTATTTGTTTTTGTAGAAATAGTTATTTTACGGATAAAAAGAAAAAAAATTGCTCTTGGGGGACCCTGGTGGTCGTGGTAGGTACCACACGCTTCACTGGTAACATGAACTGCTGTGCAATAAGCAGAGGATCCAAATGTCCAAAGCTCTGGTCAGAAGTTAAGTTAGCAAAACAATGTCTCAAAAAAGAGGACTTGTCCTTCAGGGAGGGAGAAAAGAAAGGAAGAATAGAAAAAGCCAAGATAAAGTTTTTTTAATGTGCCTTGGTAAAGTAATGTAATGTAAAAGATTAGTAAAACTGCTAATAGAAAATTAGCTTGAACGGTCCAGTTCAACAGCGAAACCGTTATGCTGCATCATTTGTATTTATGTGAAACTGAGATTAAACTTTAAATGAGTTGATTCTCCTGCTTGGCTCTGTATATTTCTGAGGTATTTTTGGCTTCAAAACACAGTGTTTCATAATGTTTGATAACAACTAAAACTTCTCAGTGTTTGACATTGTCTAGCAAAATGTTTTTATGTCAGGCTACATAGCTGCTACATCGATGAGCTGCTCTAGCTGTAGTTGTGGATATGTTGTTTGCTACTGAGCAGAATCATTTTGTGGCTAAAACAAACATTATTTTACATCAACTTCTAAGTTATGTGAAACTTCTGTTAAAATCATTTGAAGGCTCAGAATCAGTCCAGTACCGGTACCGGTTCACATTCTCAGGGGAGAAAGACTCACCTGGTGTAAATAAAATTTTTAGTTATTGGACTAACGCTTAAGAGAAATTTATTTAACCAAACAATGTCATGAATATGTGTGTAGGGCTGCACCGATTGCAGTTTTCTGGACAATCCCTGGTTACTGATCTTTCAAAAGCCTGACCTGCCGATTTTGATTTTGGCTGATATATATTATTCTCCTCTTCAAGCTGGATATTCAAAACTGTGTTTGGGATTTGTGAAACATTTTTCTGATTTGTAAAAACTCAATAAGGTTTGATTTTCACCACTTTTTTGCATCTGGATCATACTAGAACTGCTCCAGTTCCTAAAATACAACTCAAAGACTCTTCAAACTTGGACTAGATTATTCTGCTCTAATAGCAAAATATTTAGAACCATGTATGAAATTTGTGAAACTTTTATCTGATTTGTGAAACTTCAATAAAGGTTGATTTGACCACTCTTTTTGCATCTGGGTTGCACTAGAACTGCTCTGTCTCCGAAACTACAACACCTAGACACTTCAAACCTGGATCAGATTATTTTCAATTAGTAGCGTAATACTTAAAACCATGTTTGAGATTTGTGAAACCTTTTTCTGATTTGTGAAACTTCACTTAACAGGCCGCTGCAGAAGATCCTTTCTTCCAACAGCCTCACCATCTACAATAACTCTTTGAAAAATTAATGAGTTACACCAACATTTAATTTCCCATTGGGATTAATAAAGTGGTTTTGAATTAGAATTGAATTTGAAAAAATCTGCATGGAACAAGTGTGAATAGTAATCTGATCTTTAGTGAAGTTTCACAAATCCCAAACATGGATTCAAATATTCTGCTATTAGAACAGAATAATATAGACCAGGTGTGAAATGTCAAGGTGTTGTAGTTTTGGAGCTGGAGCAGCTCTCATGTGACCAAGATTCCAAAAGTCTGAAATTAACCTTTATTGAAGTTTCACAAATCAGATAAATGTTTCATAAATTGGGCTGCATGGTGGCATAGTTGGTAGAGCTGTTGCCTTGCAGCAAGAAAGCTCTGGGTTCAATTCCCAGCCCCAGTCTCTCTGCTTGGAGTTTGCATGTTCTCCCTGTGCATGCATGGGTTTTCTCTGGTTTCCTCCCACAGTCCAAATACATGACTGTTAGGTTATTTGGTCTGTCTAAATTGTCCCTAGGTGTGAGTGTGTGTGCATTGTTGTTTCTCCTGTGTGTCTCTGTGTTGACCTGCGACAGATTGGCAACCTGTCCAGGGTGAACCCGCCTCTCACCCGGAACGTTAGCTGGAGATAGACACCAGAAACCCTCCTCACCACACCAAGGGACAAGGGTGTAAGAAAATAGATGGATGGTTTCACAAATCCCGAACATGGTTTTAAATATTCTATTAATTGAAAATAATCTGGTCCAGATTTGAAGTGTCTAGGTGTTGTAGTTTTTTAATTAGAGCAGATCTATTGTGATCTAGATACAAAAAAGTCGTGAAAATCAAACTTTATTGAGTTTTCACAAATCAGGAAAATGTTTCACAAATCCCAAACATGATTATAAACATTCTTCTTGAAGAGGAAAATAATCTAGTCCAGATTTGAAGTGTCTAGGTGTAGTAGGTTTTTAATTAGAGCAGTTCTAGTATAAAGAGATGCAACAAAAAGGTGAAAATCAAATTTTATTGAGTTTTCACAAATCAGAAAAATATTTCACAAATCCCAAATATGGTTTTAAATATCCAGCTTGAAGAGGAGAATAATCTAGTCCATTTTTGAAGTGTCTAGGTATTGTAGTTTATAAACTAGAGTTGATTAAAGATGCGGAAGGTAGTGAAAACTTAGGTGGAAACGCCCTTTAGCTACTGGAAGCTAGAATTGGAAACCAACTTGACCTTTGTGGCTCGTTAGCAGGTATGTTCAGAGTTGAAACAGGTGTTCTGTTTGGGGAAATCACATGGAACATATAGAGAAAAGTAAAAAGGTTCTAAACATTATGAGGTGTTTAGCAGGATTGACATGGGTGCAAGTTTTGATCCTAAAATATATATATATATGATATTTTATATTATATAATATACGTATATATACTACAAAATTATTATATATAGTTATATATATACTGTAATATATTATATATTATATTATATATATATATATATATAATATAATATATAATATTATAATATTATATTATATAATGTGTGTGTGTGTCACTAATTAGATCAAGAATAGATTACGGGAGTGTGGCGTATGGTTCAGCAGCCAAAACTAGGTTAAAAACGTTAGATGTTATTCAAGCCAGAGCAATGAGAATTTGTTTAGGGGCAGTTAAATCAACGCCAATATGTGCTTTACAAGTAGAGTCAGGAGAAATGTCATTATGCATTAAAAGGCAGCAGCTAATGGTCAATTATTGGATACGTTTAAAAGGACATAGTGCAGATCATCTGGTTAAGAAAGTATTAGAAAAGTGTTGGGAAAGAGGAAAGAAACAAATTGATAGCTTTGGGTGGGTTGGGGATGATAGAGCGAAAAAATGTTATGTATATTATAATGAACTTAGTCCAACTGTATTGGGCCTTTGAGACCCACATGGACTTGGAAATATATTAATGTAGACAGAACACTAACAAATATTAAGAAAAGAAACACATTAAATATTTGCCAAGAATTTTATAATCAAATGCAGAATAAATATTATGACTACTTGCAAATTTATACTGATAGGTCGAAAGACCCCAAAAGTGAAGCAACCAGTATAGTGATTCCTGAATTAAAGATTAGTATTTCAAAAAGAACATCGGATTATTTGAGTGTATTCGCAGTAGAATTATGTGCTATTTTAGTAGCTTTAGAATGGGTGGAGGAAATTAATAGGAATAAAATAATAGTTTGCAGTGACTCACTATCTGCATTAATGAGTATCGGAAAGGGACGTACAAATAATCATCAAAATATCTTATATGAGATTAGGGCAGTTCATCATAGGATATGTAAACAAAATAAAAATGTTATGTTATTCTGGACTCCTGCTCATGTAGGTTTATGGGGAATGAAAGAGCGGACAGGTTGGCTAAAGAGGCGATTAAAAAAGATGATATTGATATGCAAATAAAGTTATCTAAATCTGAAGGCAAAAGTATAATTTGGAAAGAAAGCAAGAAGATATAGGAAGCTTGGTGGGAAAATGAAATAAATGGAAGACATTTATATAGGATACAAAATACAGTCGATGTAGTTAGGATCAGAGGAATAAACAGGAGGGAGGATTGTAATAATCTAGTATGCCTAACATCTCTATAAGCAGCAATCTAGGTGTCAGTGTGACATGATTGTCACCTTGCAAAAATGTTTCATTGTAAAATCTTTTAAATTGTAAAATTATAAAAATTGTAAAATTTCATTGTACATCTTTTACATTGTTTGTTTATTAGGCAAACAAATTTTAATATTGTTTGAGTTAAATAACCAATAAAATGTTAAATCCATATGGCTGGCTAGCTTGCTGCAAATAAAGAGAAAGTGTTTTACATCAATTTAGAAAACGGTCATTTTTATCAATGTGATTTGTGTGTGAACGGTGCAAACATCCTGAAAGAGATTGCTAAATTGGTTTGGGGAGACCAGATTGAACTCAGTCTGGAATCTGTAGAAAACATATAACTGTCATGAACCTGTTCAGGAAAAAAGAACCCAGGACAATAATAAAATCCTAGGTTTGATTAAACCCCTGAGGACTCCAGCAAACCTCAGTGTCAGCAGTGTCTGTGAAACACAGTCACAATTTAAGCTGCACAGTAAAAATAAAAGTATTGCTGATGAAATGATCAGTACAACTGACAGACGATGTTTTTTCATTAGAAACTACCTTTGCTGGGCCCGAATCAGGACTTGCTGAACCAAAATGCAATTATGGCAATTTAACGAAGCTTTCCATTGGCTCAGTCAAGCTGTCTATTAACACGAGTGTCCAATCAGATGCAACGTTGCATGGTTGGGTTGGGTTTTCTTACTGTGTACAGTAAAACTGTTGATAATTTTCTAACCTTTAGAGCTTTGTAGGAATTGAGCGTCTGACCTTATCGCATGAATTGTGACAGGTACGTACTGCCGCACAAATGGTTCAAATGTGCCTCACAATGCAACACTTGACTATTTCTGCGGCTGCAAAGCGTTAAAGAGGCAGGAAGCTTGGAGCAAGTAATCAGTCAGATAGGAGCTGCAATCATTCGTTCCGAGGTTTTTCAAGGGGAACCTTTGGCATTTCGGTAAAGATTGTCAGCGTTAGGAGGCTCAGCTCTAAAGTGAAGTCGGGATGTTTGAGGCCAGTCGGGTCCCTCAGCCGGGGGAGGGGAGAGCAGCTTCACCTCAGCATTTTCTCTTTGCTTGTGGAAAACCGAAAGTAACTTTAGTTGCTTGATGTGACTGAACAAGTGCATTTCTAGACAGAATCAACTTCATACAGTGATATTTTGTGTGCTGTAACTCGTTAAATGTGTCATCTTAGCGGATAAGAGTGTTGATCTCTGAAAAGCTGCGTTTCCGTCCTCCGTGTACAAGCAGCGCAGAGCAGAAAGGTCACATCCGGTTTACATGCTTAAATAAAGGTCTTAGATTTTAAAATAACCAGTCCATACAGAACTGTCAGAAAACCAACTTCCATGCTGTATTTTCATAGAAATCTTATTTATTTGTTTTTAATTTTTAATAATAGTAATACTTTATTTATATAACACTTTTTTAAACAAATGTTACTTCTTATTACTTCTTATTAATAAATACATTAAAACAACTTAAATGACAAAAAATACAAAATCAATTAAAATACATAACATTGTAAGACAAAATGAAATACAAATATATTAAAAAGTCATATTTTAAAACCCCTATAATACAAGTAAGTTTTAACTAATGATTTAAAAGATAATGAAAAGGACTGTCTAGTATTTTGAGGAAGAGCATTCCACAAACTAAGAGCCCTGTCCATGTAAGCCATTCCTCTTTCTGTCGCCAGTCAAGTTCTAGAAAATAGTAGCATAAAAGATCCTTAGATGATCCTATGATCCATCTGTCTGTGCTATTAAATAGCTATGATGGTGCAAGACCACACAGGGATTTAAAAAACAATATCATTTTGAAGTCAATTTTAAAAACCAGTATAGAATTAAACAGCTACTCCAAAATTAGGTAGAGTAGTAGATACAATTGCATACACCAATGCACAATTTTGTCATCTCTCTCAACAAGTAGGTTTGAGTGCATCTGAACACAAAATAAAGTGGGCTATACAGTTTTGGTCTAAACTCCTGTATCAAGAAGAAGTAGTTTGAAAATGTGGGGAAAAAAGATGATTTATTGTTTGAGAGTAATGTCACGTCCAGAGTGTGAGACTCTGCCATCCAGTCCAACTACTCCTTAGAACAATATTGTGATTAAAAGGTAGGATCTACACATCCCTGAGACACTTTTTTTCAAAACTTTGGGTACAGTTTGGTAATGATATAAGGATTTTCTACAACTATGGATCTCTGTGTCACCAGACAAAGTAGCTCAAAGATGATTACTTTTTAACCAGAGGACTTTAACTTCACTGAGACTGAGGCCAGTTCTCAGAGATCAGGTGGATAAACAAAAGCAAAGAAACTGTTGTCAACTCCATAATCAGAGTGGACAAGAATGGGTCTTTTTTGCATCTATTGCAAATGTATTCTTTTAAAGTGTTTACATGTATCATATTTTTTTTAAAATTGGTGTTATGTTAATGTTACAGTAATCAGCTTTTTTCTAGGTTCTGAAATGTGAATTAGCTTGAAAACTAATGGGGTCTTATTGTTAAAAGAAGGTTTTTTTTGTTTCACATGTCATTGCAAGCAGTAAAATCAATTACTTGATGCAATCAACAGTCTACTGTCACCTAATGCTGAGGTTGATAGACCACCATACTTGATGCAATCACTTGATCTTCTCTTGACAGAAAAAGGTTTTACAGATAATAAACTGAACTTGACAACATTGTGTTATAATTAGGATAAAATAATTGTAACTGACTGGAATCTGTATGTTTGACTGGATTGACTTAATTCACTATATATTTCTGAAAATAAAGTGGATTTTTTATGTTGTACTATGTGACCATGTTAATTGTGAATCTGACCCACATTTGAATAAGCTGAAATTAATTTAATTCAAAATGAAGATGCTAAAAATGATACAGGTTAGATATTGTCAGTGTAAAGCCATTTAGAACCTCAAAGGGTTTCTCCATTTCAACAGGATGTCCTTGTATTTAACCATATTCCAGAGCTTAAACATTTTGAAATGGCTTTTTTGGGCTACATTTTGTTCATGTTTTTATGTTTCTGTTTGGTGGAAACAGGAAATGTTGGAGGGAGCCCTTTTATTTTGATGGACATCTCTTTAGCTTCCTGCTTTTTAGTGACTGGATTTGTTAAGCTTAACGGAACTACTCTCAGTACAGCAAGTGCTGAAGTGTTATCATGTGTTAATAAGTTAAAAATGTGAACAGGACGGATGATGAGAAGCTCCGGCTGGTTACTGGCAGCAGTTCTTCAGGTATGACCATAAGTTCCTCACTGGGAACTTGTGCTGCCAGCGGACGCAGGAAACCCAGTCCGCCTCTCCGCTTTGTGACAAATTCCTGTCGCTGCTTCGGACATGATGTCCGCCTGCTGGGTTATTGTTGCCGTGTCTCCGTGGACGTCCTGCTGCGTTAGGTCGAGCATTTTGTGTTGCAGCGCAGCTACAATGTGTGTCCAGCCTTAGAAAAGCCGTGATAAAATGTCAAAAGGAACCGAGGTGCTGGACTCTCCTCCCTCCTTCCTGTCCGCATCTCAGCCGCATTCAAAAGAACAGTTGCTAAAATCCTGTCCAGGTTTTCATAGTACAAATCATCGCTGATTCCGTCCTTGTTTTTAACGTTTAGGGTTCCTGGACTTTAGGAAGCGCTGCACTATAAAACATGACATGTCCACTTAGCAGGAGGCAGAGCTAACAAGCTAACTAGCTACTTTACTCCCTGTAACACAGAAACATTCCTCACAAATGTATGAGGCTTTGGCAAGGAAAAGCTGGATTTAATCCGGCTTTCCTGGATGTTTCTGCCCTGCGGTAGGAAACACGGCTGACATGATCATCGGGAGTTTGACAGGAGTATAAACCGTCTCTTCTGTGGTTGGGGGGGGGGGGCAGGTTCTCCTCCAACCAACAGCAAGATGGACTCTGGTTCTGCTCGTCATAGATCGACATTTTGCACGGAGATTAAAACAATCTGTGTTTAGAGCAGGAATACAGACTGAACGCCATTGGGACTGTAATCTCCTCATATGATGCATCGTTGCTGCGCCTCAGACGCAGGAGGACAAACAGGACATTTACAGGAAACGGTGGTTTAGTTAAGTCCGGCCGTCATCAGTCGGACCTGGAGAACAAGTGAAGCCAAAGGTCCTGCAGCGGCTCCAGCTCGATGTGGAATCGTTTGGTTTGCGTTGCTTTAAATGCATTCGGTGGTCAGGGGTTTTTTTTTTCCTTTGGTGGTTCAGCTGTACAGATGATCCACCCAAAATGTCCCATCCGACTTCAGGGCTGCTACGGTTTTTCGATGATTAACTAACCCTGACCCTAACCCACTAATGTTTCAGTGAAGTGTTTCCTTCAGGAAAGCTGTGGTTCTGCAGAGCCACTGTAGAGATGACGGTGTAATGCATGACTGTCTTGTATTTTATAGGTCATCATCTTTGTATGACGGGCTGTGGCAGCTTTGTCCTCATCATTCATTCAGCATTTCCATAATTTTTTCTTCAGTAAGTATTCCTGTTTTCACTCTGCATCATAAGATAGTTTGTAATCATTCATTGATGGAGTTTGAATTTAATTTGCTGCCCAGAATGCAGTGAAACACTGAGAAACACAAACGGACTGAAAGAGGGAGCAGTTGTTACCAATTCTATGTTGAGTTCTCACGTTCTCCCAGAGAGCATGTGGGTTTTCTCTAGGAACTCTGGTTGTCTCTTACTGTCCAAAACATAAAGTTCTTAAGTTTCTTCTCAATTTTCAAATGGAGAGAACAATGTCATGTGCAGTTGAAACCAGACATGTAAATACACCAAATAATTTTTTTTTTTTTTCTCACTGTCTGAACTTTTCCTGTTTTATCTTAGAATAACTAAAATTATTACTGATATTATTTGGACATTCACATACATTAGCTCAGTGTCAGGGATAATTGTCTTTTAAACTGGATGGATGGTCAAATCTTGGTCAAGCAGAGAAGCTTCCACAAAGCTTCTCTGCTTACTGGAGTTCTGGTCCATTCATCCTGACAGAACTGTCATAACTCAGTCAGGGTTGTAGGCTGCCTAACTTACATTCATCATTTCATATTTACTCGCAACTTATCCATAAAACAGGGCTTTGTGGTGGCCATCCCAAAACACTTTGTTGTCCTTAAGCCACTTTGTAACCACATTGGCAGTATGCTTAGGTTTATTGTCCATTTGGAAGACCAAGTACCTGGTCTTCCTGCAAGAAAACAACCTCACAACATGATGCTGCCACCCCCGTACTTCACAGATACAATAGTACAAGCATCATGCATTATTCCTCTAAATGTAACAGCTCCACTTTAGTTGGAGATAGAAAAGTCTCCAAAAATGTCCTTGTGTGCATCTGCAAACTGCAATTTATATTTTTGTAGTTCTTTCAAAGTAAAGATTTCTTCCTTGCTGAGTGGCTTTTCAATCCATGTCAGTAAAGGATAGTTTGACTATGGATAGTGACTCTGTCTTAACGGCTTCAGACAGTATTTCCACTAGGTCTTTGACTTTTGTTCTGGGGTTAATTTGCACATTTTGGATCAAAAGACATTCATCTCTGGAATACAGAACCCATCTCCTTTTTGAGCAGTATCCTTCCAATTGATCCTACATATAAGGACATTAAGGACATCAAGATTTATTTATTATTCAAATTAATTTAAATGGTTTCCTGTCGAAGAAAAAGCAGCAGATTGCATAGAGTCATTCACTCCTCCTGGACAAGTGCAAATCACCTGCGTTGTGTGTTTTGTTCAGTTTTTTTATCACATTTACAGAACAGCAACACATAGTCACTCCATTGACTGTACTCATTTTGTTATGTAAATATTTAAAATGACTCAAGCAGAATACAATGCTTAATTATTTAATGAGCAATGAATATATAGAGAAAGCAGTCGGATGGGAGAATTCAAAACAAATCCAAAGTTTTTCGTACCAGCTAAAGTTTGTTGAAGCTTTTCTTGTCATACCCAGGGTGTCAACAAAGGCTCCTAGTGACTCACATGCAACTGTAATAATTCACATTCTATGTCAATTATATAAAAAGTTGCTGTTTGCCTGCTATGTTTCGTAATGCCACCTGTTCAGTTTCAGATTTGCAATGTACTTTTTAATGATTAGGCATTTTCAGGAAAAAAGATCAAAAATGTACAAAAGAATCATAATTTCATTGATATCATATGTAGACATGATTTTTATATAAAGAGTCTATTTGGACTCTACCTATTAATTATTAGGTATTTGGATTTCTCTTGCTTAGATTTTGATATCGTCAAAATAAGATATTTTTGCCTCAAACAACAGCACAGTATAAACAGTACACAAACTGATTTATAGTTGTAACTTCTGAAACTAACCCCTTCTTTTAATTTCACCAATTGTCTGGTCACTTCAATGTAAAGGTAAACTTTGGAATTCATACATATCAATGACATTAAAGTCTGATCATATGCCCAAATGCATTCAGCCCAAAATTTAGACACCTTAGGTTTTCTAGAAAAACATTGTGAACAGAGACTTACAGTTGCATCATAATTTTCGACCTGTAGTGTATATAATTACTGACCATTTGTGAATGACTGTTTGAAAAATTGTAGATTCTTAATTTTGCAATAACACCGTTTTATTAGTGCAAAAAAAATCCAAACTGGTGCTACTGTTTTTCTTTTAAGAATCAAATAGATTCTCAGCTTCTTGTAGCCATAAACTTGTGAAATCGGTTTCTCCATTTCAGAACAACATTGGTAATTTGTCAGTGATTAGGAGGTACATCACAACACATCAAAAGTTTCAAAGAATTTCTGTTGTTATATTTGGGTAAAACATTGACCACCTATCCAACTTTCTCTTTTTTTTCTCTATCAATATGCTTAGAGAAGGTTGAGGCATTGCTTAGTCTGTTACAGCTGGACAGTTGGCACTAAAAATGCTATTTACTAGAATATTGTAACTACAGCTAAGATAAGAGTCGTTGTATTTAAGATGCCCAAGTTTTTTGTGACCTGCTTGAAAATCTTCAATGGTCCCGCTGTGCTATACACATAAATGGTCCTTCTGGTACTCTTCCAGTAATTTATATAGCAGTTGCTACTTCAGCTTAAGCGTTGCATGTTATTAAAAGTTGATGGGATTTTTTTTCTGCATATAGTATGTACAGACAGTGTTTGTGATGTTAAATGTTTTGCTTTTTCTTTAGGTGCGGTAGTACAATGAAGAGTGGAGGAAGAGGTAAGGCACAGCCTGTTGATGAGGTCACTGGCAAAAGACCTAAACGCAAATGCTTGCAGTGGCACCCTCTTCTTTCCAAGAAGGCTTCAGAGTTCTCTGAAGAAGAGGAAGAAGAAGATGAGGAGGAACTGGGGAAGGTTAGTAGCCTCATTGGTGCAGGGTTATTTTTTTTCTCCAGCCTGACCCTAAATAATATGTTCATTCACCACCAGAAGCGGACTCTACATTGCAGTTTATGAATTTATTCTTAATAGGCTGGGCTGTGCAGTGAGGATCAGGACTCCCAAGTGCATAATGTGAGCACAACAGAGGAAGCTGAAGAAGACTCTAATGAACACCGGGCACGTCGGCCTATGAATGCTTTCCTCCTCTTTTGCAAGCGGCACCGTTCTCTAGTGCGACAGGAACATCCTCGTCTTGACAACCGTGGGGCCACAAAAATATTGGCTGACTGGTGGGCTGTGCTGGAGCCCAAGGAGAAGCAGAAATACACTGATATGGCCAAGGAGGTAATGCATCCTTACATTATGGTGTAGTACACTGGTGTAGTAAAGTTACATTTTGAGAGGAATAATTATAATAATAAAAAAACTAGCAACTCGGTAGCAACTCTCTACTGAGTTGTTTTCTCTCAAGCTCATAAAGTGAGTAGAGATTATGGATGACAGCACTCACACAAGCTTTCTTCATTACAGAGACAAATTCAGGCTCTTTTTAACCTTGGTGAACCTCATGGGTAGATAAATTAGTGGCAGGTAAAACATGGGAGTTATGAGCATATTCTGTCCAGTGAAACTCCCTGTTGTAAATCAGTTACAACGAAGCAGACTACAACTTCAGGTTGAATCGTTCAGTCTGTCAATCACTGTATGGAAATCCAAATTCTGTATGTTTTTTTCACTCTAGATTTGAATATAAATCTCTCCATATTTCTCAGATACAATCTCTTGCTGTGTGCCATAGTGTCTGTTGACATGTGGATGAGAATACTGGTATACTTAGCAGCTCAGGCTTTTCTACAGGAATGACAGACAAACCTAAATAATAATTTTAGAATAAGCATGTGATTAGGAGGCCCGTTTCCAGGATCAGATTCAGTCATCAAAGACTGATGGATTAGTTGTACATACACATAAGATTATTGCTCCATCAGTGCTCCTTATTTGAAATCTCTTAAGGTCAGACCCCTGTGCTTGGTTTTGTGGGAAACCAAGTTCTCTGTGCGAAACAACAGATAACTTGACCTGATGTGCAACTTGCCCATATTTTTTTTTACCTATACTCTTTGCCTAAAGTTGCAGACAGTAACATTCATATGTAAGGTAAGATGGATTATTTTATGCCCTAGCTTGGTTTTCCTCAGAGTGCTAATGTTGTTAGCAGCTAGCTCAGTGCCAAGTCCCGGACAGAAAATATAATGTTTATTCAGTGGGACTATCATTGCAGCCAGGAGATGCTGGTCCATGCTGAAGTCCCGAATTGCTGGAGAAGGATCCAAATTACTATGTTGTGATAGTTTACTTGGGTAACCATAGGCAACTTTTTTTTTCAATTAAAAAGTAGTCTGTTCTTGAACATATTGGGTGTACAGAGGAGAAAAATTAAAATTGGTTGGATGACAGATATGTAAATATTAAGGGATCTATTATTCCATATGTCTTAAACGTATTGATTTACTGAACTCAAATTCAGCTCTCCAGTCAGGATTAAACTGTGCAACTCTGTGATCTAATAGAACAGAAAAAATATTGCTAAGGAAGTCCATATTATTCCAATTAGGACTGTAAATATTAGCAAATTGACTGGCCTATTAAATTGTTCACCTCGTTAGTGCAAACTGAGTGAAAATATGCTGGTTCTGAGGATTCTATATGCATTAATGGATTTGGTTTCCTATAGATAAAAAGTTTTAAACTTATAGTGATGAGAGAATATTTTGTTGGATGGCTTAGTCCCCGGACATTCCAGTCCACCAATGTGATGTTGGTCAGTGCTCTATTTACTGAAGACATAATAAGAACTTGACAAAGAAGATATTGAAGAAAACATGACACAATGGAAAAATGGGCATAAATAACAAGTAAAGTAAACATAAAAATTATTACAACGAAACAAACCTGGTTTCTAAAAGAGTCTGCTATATTTTGAGTTCTCCAAGTCCATCTTTTCCCTATCCAAATTGTTTAAATGCTTACGATATTGCTTCACACAGAAACCATTATGATTATGAAAAGACCTAACCCTGAAATTTTTAGCCAGCATAGGACAATGTCACAACACATATACAAAATATATTATGAGACTCTAAGGTTTGATGCTTATTTCTTTGTTGTACGTTTTGACCGTTCACAAATACCCCAATGCATAACTCCTCAGTGCAGCAGAAAAAAATAAAAAAAAGGGTGTGAACAGTAATGGTAATGGACATACTCATCAACTCTTTTAGACCCACAGAAGGTGGTGGAAACATATGCAGTGTAAGGAGAACTATGTTTTTATGACTTTTCACCAAATACAAATCTGAAAAATGAAAACAATTGTTTTCATTTTGATTGATTGCAACATGGCTATAGTAATACAGATTTTTTTCAACAACATCACTTCTTTTTATTTTGTTCTTCTAGTATAAGGATGCCTTCATGAAGGCAAACCCAGGCTATAAGTGGTGTCCCACCACGAGCAAGCCACTCAAGAGCTCTTCCTATCAGCATGTCAGCTGTCCTCGCAAAAAGGTGTGGTCCTTCTGCAACTCACCCAAGGACTCTAGTCCCAAAAATGTGCCCAAAAGCGACAGTTTGCACCAGTTGAACTTTGCCATGGCAGGTGGGTTTAATAGCATCATAGTAAGATGATGAATTGGATTACTTTTCTAACTTGTGCCATTCATTTTAAGACCCCACTAAGATGGGAGGCCTGAGCATGCTGCTGTTAGCTGGTGAACACGCCCTCACAAACAAGGAGGTAGGATCCTCTCAAACATCTTTTGAGGCAAAAACTGTCATTGGAGTTGTCTAAAAACTGAATTTTTGAGGTTCTTCATTTACAAATATGCTTTCGGTTTTAGATTGTGTTTCTAAAAGTTTTATTGTTCTATTCTATTATCTGCCTAACCCAAAAATGATTTTATTTTCTAGATCTCTCCCAGCACTAAATCTACATTACCCGACATAGCCATTAAAGGAAGCTCCTTGTCAGAGGAAACTAAAGAGGTTTTGTTTTTTTTTCTAATCCCATAATTCCTTCTGCTTCTTTCTGAAATAGAAATGGCAATTGCTACATTATTCAAAATTACACAATAAATAAAAATAATATCTATTATTCTGACAATGATAGTTTGATAGTAAATTGTCTGGTGGAATGATAACTTTCAAAACTGAATGGGCTTTAACTAGTGTGAAAAAGAGTGACATTTATTTCTTAATGCATGATTCTGTCATTGTGTTTAGTTCAAAGTTTTTTAAATTCAAAGTTTATTTACACAGTATCGCACATTAACAACAATCTCAGCTGACCAAAGTGTTTCATAAGAGCTATAGAGTTATATAGAAAAGGGTATACATTTCAACTTCTATGTACTACAAATCTGTAACAAACTTCCAGAAATCTGCAAAACTGCTGAAACACTGAGTTCCTTTAAATCAAGTCTAAAACCCCACCTGTTTAGAGTTGCTTTTGAACCATAATAAATAGGACATTGGGGGGAAGGAGGACTTAATGCGAGCCAATCAGAAAGCGCGGATCAAACACCTGCTTTCTGAGGGGAAATTACGAGGGGAATCCCAAACAGCTGAAACGCTAAGCCTGGCGGCAGGGGTAGCTAGGCATGGCGGGCCGCCACGCCAATAATACACTGGGGGAAACCCTGCATTATTATTATTTTAAATTTGATGGATAAATAGATTGACCAGTATTGACACTGTTATTCAAAATGACGAACATTGAGAAAATCTAACATAAACTTTGACTGAGAGATCCAAAAGATAACTCATCTCTATACCCGCCACAAGCTTTCTTTAAAACAGGCCGTTCCAGCCGGCCCAAGTGTAAATGAAGCTCTCGGGGTTCCAGAAAAGGCACTTTTCCATTAGCCTGCCTCTAACTAGTATGGTCTTGGTTACCTTGGCCAGATTCGTTTTGTGTTGTGCGAAAATTCAGTTCCGCTGTGAAACTCTGTTCCCCCGCCGTCGGGATCGCACATTGCAGCCAGGAGAGGTTGGTCCAACCATTTTCACGGCGCTTCTGATGGATTTCTTGTTAAAACAACTCATATAATCATGTCAAGGTTGGAATTTTCAGTTTAATCGGCAGCTAATAAAATTGTAAAATAAATAAATAAATCAGGTTTTATGTGGAGGTCTTCTTACACTGTTTTGTGTAGATATTATCTTTTTAGAACTTATAACTTACCAGTTAGCTAACCAAGTTTTGTTCATATACCTCTGTAGATGTTGTCTCAGACAATTCCAAACAGAGTGCCTGATATTATTGACAGCAGGATGAAGACTGGGCTTTCCCTGGTGGAAGAGGTAGGAATACATTGCATACAGTCCATCAACATTGTTAGAACTATCCATCCATTTTCTGTACATCCTTGTTCCTAGTGGGGTCGGGAGGGATGCTGGTGCCTATTTCCAGCGAACATTTCGGGCTAGAGGCGGGTATTGTTATAACTAATGATTGAGTTTTTAGAGTCACAGTTTTGATGTTTGTCGCCACCTTGTGGCTGAAATAGTACTACTCGTAAGACAAAAAGGCAGTTTTTAGACAGTCATTTTAAATTATTTAAGGCAGTGTTTCCCACTGCCCTGCATGTTTTAGGTGTTTCCTTGCTTCAGCACAGGTAATTTCAATTAACAGCTGAACTGCAATCAGCTGAATGAGATGCATTATAGCAGGGAAATTTCTAAAATATGCTGGGCGTGTCCCTTGAGGGCCAGGGCTGGGAAACACTGATTTAAGAAAAACACATACAGCAAACTGATGTTTGTTGGCAGAGTAAATGCTTCCCTAATAAGCTAGCCTTATGAATAGTCCTGAATGCACTTATAGCATAAGTATTCTCTAGCTTTATTTTAAAATTTAGAACAAAATGTCAATTCTGCACAATGTTTTTTTGTCTTTTCTGATATTTTGGAATCAGGAGACATAATCAGGAGGCCTCAAACATTTTACTTAATAAAATACAGGTTAAATAATGAAAAGAAAAAAAAGTTATTTACAAAGCAACTGATGCAGAAGTGTTTATCATTTAAGTTTGGCTCTGATGCAAACATCCACCTTGTTACACATCCCTGTAATTGTAAGCACGAATTTCCCATATTGTACAAATTAGATATGGGGATCCAATTATATAATGAGCTATACCTGCAATCTCACATTGAATCTCACACCCCATGATTTCATGTCTTTAAGGGACATCAAACTGGGCAAATATCTGTTAAGATCATGAGAAATTGTAGTATGACTTATATTGGTGTGTAGAATATTTTATCATTGAGCTTGCTAGGGGACACTCCTGATCACACACAAACTTAAACTAACAATAAGTTTGTGATAGCTTTTTAAGATTCAGAACATTCACCATAACATTTCCATATGTATTCAGACTTATTTTGGACCCACTGTGTTCATCAATATACCAAATTGCTTTTATTGTTCATCCCGTCACAGACATAGTTGTATAACTTGTTTCCCCTGCTATATCTGATTTGATCTTCGAATTTGCATTCTATAAATTGGCGAGAATATATTTTTTTGTAACTTTCTTGAATTCGAAAGTTTACATACATTTGGTCAGTATCTAAGTCACCCAAGTCATACGTTTTAATTGTCTTTTAAAATGTATGACTAGTGTTAAGCTTTGTGGGCTTCCTTCCACAAACTTCTGATAGGTCAACTGAAACATTTGAGTTAATTGGACTTAAACTTGTGGATGTAATGTTTTTTTTAACAAAGACTTTAAATTTTATTAGTTCTGCATTCATATTCAATGATTCACACATTAAGTCACAAACATCAATTTCCAGTACAACCAAACAAATCAGTTGAACAATAACATCCGAACGATCCGGCAAGCTGAAGTTCCAGGGAGTCTTTTCTCCACCGATCAGTGGAATATAAAACGGGTTTCATATGGATTACAAACATATGAAATAAAGGGAAAATCTTCAAGTAACTTTTGCCTGCATCTTAACAGAGACATATGTTAAATGTACATATAAGTATATGCCAGTATATTTACAATTATTTTACTTGCTACAATGTTAATTGCAAATATGCCATCAAAGTAGGGCTGTATAAAAAAAATCGATTCGGCGATATATATCGATATTTTCCGCGCTCGGAAAGTATCAATTTTTCATCCGCGAGTATCGATTTTTTAAACTATAGGGATCCATGGCCTTGTAGCTCTTATTAACGTCTAGTTTGTTACGGTGTAGCAGCAAGACTCCGCCTCCCTCAGTCTCACTTTCAACTTGAGCTTAAAGTGCACATAATAAACTACACACCAGTTTTTAAATTGTGTTAATAGGCCAAGTAAAACCGGAGTTATGCTAAAATTAGTAAACCATATTTTTCCGAATGTCAGAGAAATGTCAAAAGCGCCGCCATTCCCCAACTTTTCCATTATGTGAGAGGAAATGAGCTTCCAAACGTACAAAACTGAAACGAAACATTAGATTCCTATGTTTTTGGAAATGTAAAATCTTCAATAAATAACGATGGGCTGTATTTTGTTGCTGAGAAACAAAGGAAAGTTGCGCAAGTAACCGTGAAAGAGAAGCGGAAAGGAATAGCGTCGCGAACGAAGCAGCTGCAAAAGCAGTGAGATTGCGAAATAAATGCTAATTTCTACTGGTAGCATTCACTTCGTAATTAGTTTTTAGCTTAGCGGTTTCTGTTCTGTATGTAAAGGATTACCTGATTAATGAACATGGATTGATAACATCCAAAGCGCAGCGGCGCTGTGTTTTGAGCAGGAAGACGAAGAGGAAAAACCGCCAGCCGGAATCCGCGGCCCAGTGAGGATTTCCATGACAACAATGGCTGATCGATCATTCTTATTAGCAACAGACAAAGAGTATCAGAGATGAGAGAACGATGAGATCCTGGCAGTCTGAGAGGAGTACTCAGAGATCCAAGCGGGCGCTGCGTAGCTGCAGGGAGTCGATCACTACGGGGTGATGCAGAGCCACGACTTTAGCAGTTAGAAGAAAGCAGCTTACAGCCTCGGCTAACTCCGGGAGCCAAGGTAGAAAAGCCTTTTTCCCCATCGTCCAAAAGACTGCATTTGTGGCCCCATTTTTACTCCAAAATACAGCCACAGTGTCCAAAAGAAAAAACGCAAGTGCAATCATTTGCATATTGAGAGTCTACAGAGGCTGATAATCTCCCCACTCTGCTCCTGGATTACCGTTTAAACTTTTGAGTTTTATGTCAAATCCATATGAATTAAATGACAGAAACTAATTCTCTCACTGCATCTTTTATTGTCCATTTTGGAATCCAGCTGCCAACACCCGATTGGACAGTCTACAACTCAATCAGAGTCAGGTATTGTGTAGTTGGTACTTTTAATCAGTTTTCAGTTAACTAAATTCAAGTCTATGGAACACAAAATGTCACTAAAACCACTCTGTCCTTCTAAAATCTTTCAGAAAATCGTAAGAATCGTATCGTCATCGAATCATATCGCTCAACAAATAGCGTGCTACATATCGTATCGTGACCAGAATATCGTATATCGTATCATTTGTGAAATTATTGTATCACTACACCCCTACATCAAAAGGTTCCACCTTTTCTTAAATAAATCAGTGGACATGTTTAGTTTTGCTGTTATTTTCTCCATTATATAAACGCTCACTAGTCTCTCTTTCCATTGATTTATAGTAGGGGTAAAGGTTTATACCAACATACCATCATTTTTTTAGCTATGAGTACAAGGATCCCAAACAAGTACTGTTTTTTTCTTTACTTAATAAATTACTTGTGGTTTTTCCCAGAACAAAGACAAGGGGGTTCCATTCAATATAAATGTGTAAAATATTTGAAATTTCCTCTCTAATTCCCTCCCAGAATGTTTTAATCTTTGTACAATCCCAAAAGATATGAGTGTGATAGTCCACACTGTCTCCAGTACAAGTTTGATTTAGCCTGATCAAATTTTGAAATATCTAGCGATTACTTTCTAATAAAATTCTTTCCATGTTGGACTCTTAGTCAGTTTATGTCCATTTTCACACACTTGCTCCCACTTTTCATTCTCAATCATAACATTCATTTCTAGTTCCCACCTTTTTTTATCCCAGGAGACCCCTCCGACATACCTGACTGTAAACATTTGTATAGATTCGACACAGTTTTATCAGATTTTTTCTCTTTGGTGAATGAAAAACATTTCTAAATCAGTAGGTTGGATTTAAGAAGAGAACATTCAATATGGGACATCAGGTAACTTCTCAACTGCAAATATCTGTAAAAATCAGATCCAGTCAACCCATACTTCTCCTTAATCTGACTAAATGATTTCAGAATCTCCCCTTCAAACAAGTCATCAATAAAAATTAGATTCTTGTTTTGCCAGATTTAAATCCTGAATCCTGTTGCCCTGGTAAAAAGTCTATTATATCTGAAATTTTTAAAGCCCTAGATATAGATTGAGGAGCTTTCATATTTTTCTAATCATGCTTAAAGTCCTTTGTGTGCTTTTCATCCACGTATTTGTAATTTCGTACTTGTTCCAAGTTTCAGTTAAGCAAAATGCAAGGGCCTGTAATGAAAATTTAGGGCATGCGCTTTGTTCTAGTGTCAACCATGTTGTTTCTTTATTCTGTGTCAGCCATTCAACAGTTGCATACAATTGTGCTGCCCAATAATATAATTTTAAATTTGGCAAGTTCAGACCTCCATAAGGCTTACCGCTGGTCAGCTGTGTAAATTTTATTCTGGCCTTTCTTTTCTGCCAAATAAAGGTAGAGATCATTTTTTGCATTTTTTAAAATCTTGTTGTTGGAATCCAAATAGGAAGGGACATGAACAAATACAACAATCTGGGGAGAGTATTCATTTTGACTATTTCAATCCTTCCAAAAACGGAAAGCGGTAAAATTTCACATCTTTCTAAGTCCTTTTGAATTTGATGCAATAACTTCCCATAATTTGCTTTGTATAATTTGGTACTATATTCGGTAATATATCCGTGGTAATATTGATTCCCAAATATCAAAACCCATTAGGAGACCAATTGAAACTCACTAATTTAGATAGCCTGGTGTTCAGCGGACAATCTTGTTCTGAACACCAAGAAAACCAACGAGATCATTGTCAATGTCAGGAAGCACTGCACCCTTTACATCAATGGTGAGTGTGTAGAGAGGGTCCACTCTTTCCGGTTCCTTGGTGTCCTTGTCACATAGACTGGAAAGAAAACATCACAACGATCACCAAAAAGGCACAGCAGTGCCTACACTTCCTGAGAGTGCTTGGAAAGCACAATCTGGACCCCAAACTGCTGCTGACCTTCTACCGCTCATCAGTTGAGAGCTTGCTGACGTACTGTATCACAGTATGGTACGGTAGCTGCACTGTGGCAGACAGAGAGAGGCTTCAGAAGGTTGTCAAACAGCACAGAGAATCATTGGCTGCCCTCTCCCCTCCATGCTGGACATTTATACCTCACGGTGCCTTAACAGAGCAAAAAACATCCTGAAGGACAACTCCCACCCTGGCTTCAAACTGTTTGACCTGCTGCCCTCTGGAAAGTGCTACAGGTGCTTTAGGACAAAGACAAACAGATTCAAAAACAGTTTCTTCCCAAAAGCTGTAACAATCCTAAATTCACACATGCACTGACTTATCCCCTCCTCCCCCCACCTTCCCCAGTACCTACCTACAGGGTAACCACTTGCGATATTTACTGTGCAATATTTACACTATGCAACAACACTACCTCTGTGCAATATTTATATATATTTTATATTTATTCATATTCTGTATTTTTAAGTTTGGTAAATTTTTGTATACATTTTACGTGCACTTCTTCTTTTCAATGTACATGTCTGCACTGGAAAAAGGGCTTTTAATTTTGTTGTACACTTGTATAATGATAGTAAAATGCATTCTATTCTATTCTGTTATTCAGTTTGTTTGAATCAAACAGAATTGTTGTATAATACCAGGAAGGAACATGATGGAGAACTGATTATGTCATATGTGTTCAGTCTTCCTTGTCAGGCACCCTTGAAGTAAAACCATACAGACAGTCAGCTCTCTTCCAGCTTGCAGAGGTAAGTGAATCATCTTTAAAAAAATGCATGTTAAATTAATTAATGTCATAAAGACAATGACGTAATCATGTCTCAATATCTAAAATTTGAGTACTTGAATAAGAAGGTTAGAAATATTGTTGAGAACAGCGCTTCATTAATCCGTGTTTTTGCAGGTAATAGCATATATTAGATTTGATCGACTAAATCTTGATATGGATGTCAATCTTTTAGGACCTTTTAGGAATAATATTTAAACTTGGACTTTCACAAATTTCCAAAATAACCCATCTGATGAATAGTGATATGTGTATCTAGAACTTCGATAGAACGTTGGATAGTCGAACCTCAGTTCAAAAAAGCAGTGTGGTTTTCGTCCTGGTTGTGGAACACTGGATCAGCTCGACACCCTCAGCAGGGTCCTGGAAGGTGCATGGGAGTTCACCCAACCGGTCTACATGTGTTTTGTGGACTTGGAGAAGGAGTTCGACCGTGTCCCTCGGGGGGCTTTCTGAGGGGTTCTCAAGGAGCATGGGGTACTGAGCCCTTTGTTACTTGCTGTCAGGTCCCAGTATGACCGGTGTCAGAGTCTGGTCCACATTGCCAGCAGTAAGTTGGGCTTGTTACCGGTGAGAGTTTTACTCCGCCAGGACTGCACTTTGTCACTGATTATGTTCATTAATTTTCATGGACAGAATTTCTAGGCGCAACAAAGGTGTTGAGGGGATCCGTTATGGTGGCCTTAGGATCTCTGCTTTTTGCGGATAATGTGGTCCTATTGGCTTCAACAGGTCGTGATCTGCAGCTCTCGTTGGAGCGGTTTGCAGCCAAATGTAAAGCGGCCGGGATGAGGATCAGTGCCTCCAAATCCGAGGTTATGGTCTTGAGCCGGAAAAGGGTAGAGTGCCTTCTCCGGGTCGGGGGGGTCATCCTGCCCCAAGTGGAGGAGTTTAAGTATCTCGGGATCTTGCTCACGAATGAGGGAAAAAGAAGCAGGAGGTCGATAGGCGGATTGGAGCAGCGTCTGACGTGAAGCGAGCGCTGTACTGGTCAATCGTGGTGAAGAGAAAGCTGAGCCAAAAAGCGAAGCTCTTGATTTACCGGTCGATCTACGTTCCTACCCTCATCTATGGTCATGAGCTTTGGGTCATGACCGAAATAACGAGATCGCGGATGCAAGTGGCCAAAATGGGTTTTCTCCGTAGGGAGTCTGGACTTTCCCTTAGAGATAGGGTGAGAAGCTCGGTCAACCAGGAGGGACTCAGAGTAGATCCACTGCTCCTTCGCATCAAGAGGAGCCAGTTGAGGTGGCTCAGGCCTCTGGTCAGGATGCCTCCTTGACGCCTCCCTGGTGAGGTGTTCCGGGCACGTTCCACCAGGAGGAGGCCCCGGGGAAGACCTAGGACATGCTGGAGGGACTATTCTTGGCTGGCTTGGGAATGCCTTAGGGTTCCCCCAGAAGAGTTGGAAGAAGTGGATGGGGAGAGGGAAATCTAGACCTTTTTTCTTAAGTTGCTACCTCTACGACCAAACCCTGGATAAGTGGAAGAAAATGTATGGATGGATGGATGGATAAATAGATGGATGGATGGGTATCTAGAACTTACTATTTTTGTTTCTTGTGAGTCAATGTATTTAAAGGACACTTCAAGAACACTTTTTTTACACCAATCTGTTTGGATTGCAGTAATTCTTGGCTAATATACACAGTCCAGTCACATTAATGTGACCATCTGTCAAAAGCCAGAATAACCACCTTTCGCAGAGCGAACTGCTACGAGACGTGCAGGAAGAGAGTCACTTAGGTCCCTGAAGGTCTTCTCTGGGATGTTGAGCCATGCCGACTCTAATGCCGTGGCCAGCTGCGCTAGATTACGCGGTTGAGGATCCATGGCGCGAACAACTCGATCGAGATGGTCCCACAGATGCTCGATTGGGTTTAAGTCAGGTGAGTTTGCTGGCCAGGGGAGGACGGTAAACTCATCCTGGTGCTCTTCGAACCACGCACGTACACTGGCAGCTGTATGGCACCTCGCATTGTCCTGCTGGAAGATGCCATCATCCTGAGGAAAAACAATGCGCATGTAGGGGTGGACATGGTCCGCAAGGACAGATGCGTACTTGTATTGATCCATCGTGCCTTCCACAATAATCAGTGAACCCAGAGAATGCCAGGAAAACATTCCCCAGACCATAATGCTCCCGCCTCCAGCTTGGACCGTTCCTGCAATGGTTGCAGGGTGGTTCCTTTCAGAGGTTTCACGCCTTATACGCCAACGTCCATCTGTCCGATGGAGCATAAAACGCGATTCATCTGAAAACGCTACCTGTCGCCACTCAGTGGACGTCCAGCTGCTGTACTGGCGTGCAAATTCTAGCCTTCGTCGTCGATGAACACCAGTCAGCATAGGTGCACGAACCAGGCGTCTGCTTCGGAGGCCCAGACGCAGCAATGTTCGCTGAATAGTGGTTTGGGAGACACTTGTGGTAGCCCCTTGGTTCATTTTAGTGGTCAGTTGCTCAACGGTAGCCCGTCTATCTGCCCAAACGCATCTCCGCAACCGTCGTTCGCCTCTGTCATCTATGGCCCGTGGTGCACCACATTTGCCACGTCGTGGATTTTGGACAGTCCCATTTTGCCATGCACGGTACACTTTTACCACGGCGGCACGCGAACAGTTCACAAACTCAGCCGTTTCGGAAATGCTTCCACCCTTGGCCCGAAAGCCAATGATCATGCCCTTTTGGACGTCGGATAAATCGCTTCGTTTCTGCATTACGCCAACGATTGAAATGTTTTCCGAAGCCCACACACACCCTTTATATACGCTCAACTGCACTGTGCTGCCACCTGCCTTCTGTGATTGGTTATTTAACTCTGAAGTGGAAAGTACGTGGTGGTCACATTAATGTGACTGGACTGTGTATTTTAAGAGTTCTGAAGTTGTATTTTTTATTCTGATGCGATATTTATCCAGTAGGATCACAGGAGCAAAACCCCACTATTCTTTGATATTACTAAGAAATATTACTAAGAGTCAATTTGGTGATATCACCGAGAGGAGACTCGTTGGGCTGGAGTACCAATACTGTCAAACACTCTGGCGCTGAAGTGCCAGCAGGCACCTGCTCATATACTCCTCATAGATGATGAGAATGGTCGCAGGTGTGCTGGATCCAGGGGCCACAGACACGCCCTCCAGGTAGATGCAGCCTCTTGGCACACTCTAGTGGATAAGGAGGGGAAAAGCAGCAAAATAGTCATTCCCACAACCTCGGTTCCCAACAGTACCCCTCCCTCAACGATCGCCACCTGGCAGTCCAGAAGAGCAGGAAGGAAGGGACGAACAATAATCAAAGATAAGAGAAGGGTCCAAAATAAACAAACCAAGAACCCATAAACGCTCCTCTGGGCTTTTGCCCTCCCAGTCGACGAGGTACTGCCAACCGCGGTCTTGCCGACGGGAGTCCACGACCCGGCGGACAGTATAGGCAGGATGCCCATCAATGTCTCGGGTGGGAGGAGGGCACAAGGAGGGGGGCAAGATATTGGCAGGAGTCTTCTCTGAATCATCTGGAGAATGTATTCTGGACAGAGCATCAGGTTTAATGTTCTTGGAGCCTGGACAGTAAGAGATAGACAGATTAGACGGGGAGAAAAACAATGACCAACGGGATTGTAAAATCCACTCATCCCCTTCGCAGATGTGAAGGAGATGATACGCATTTCTGAGATTGAGTTTAGTAAAAATGGTAGCTTCATGGACTGGTTCAAAAGCTGATGAAAGAAGTGGCAAAGGGTATTTGTTTTTTAACAGTAATTTGATTCAAACCTCAATTCCTACAAAGATACATGGTCTCAGGGACCCGTCCTTTTTCCCTCCGAAAAAGAATCCTGCACCCAAATGTGAGGATTATGCAGGCAGCCAGGGACTCCTTTATGTATCTCTCCATAGTCTCTCTTTCAGATTGTGATATGTGGTACAGGCGAGTGTTAGGTAGTAGTGCTGCATCGATTGCACAATCATAAGGGCGACGAGGCGGAAGAGGTAGTGCTTTGGACTTACTGAAAACTGGTGCTAGATCATGATAATCCACTGGGATGGTGGAGAGATCAGGTGGGTCAGCTTTATTCTGTTTCACTGGTGGAGGACCTGGAGGGACTGCTGAGCGGAGACAGGTGGAGTGACAGTTTAGTGACTCAATATGTTTTCATACCAGTTAATGCAGGGATTGTGTAGTTGTAACCAGTCAAAACCGAGGATTATGGGTGAATTGGCTGCTGAGAAAACATACAACGAAACAAACTCCCTGTGATTACCGGAAGTAATTAATTGCAGTGGTTTGTTCTGGTGAGTAATCTGTTGTAAGGCTTAGCCATCTAAGGTGGAAACTCGAAGTGGCGTGGGAGGTGGTACTGTATCGATGGACATTTGCTGAGCGAGGGTGGAGTCAATGAGATTATGCTCACAGCTTGAATCAACCATAGCTGACAGGGTTAAAGACTGACCTTTATGTAAGATTGTAGTGGGGAGCAGCAGGCGAGGAGAATCTTCTTTTGTAAATGGTTCGCCAGTTTCATCGCTTCTACTGGTGGACCTTGGCTTTTGACCAAATGGGGCATCCAGAAATGAAATGGCCGGAAGCTCCACAGTACAAACAGAGGTTAGACTTGTTAGACTTCATTCTTCTCTGCCTTTCTTCAGGAGGGAGATGGATATGGTCAATTTTTGCATAGGTTCTGGTTCATCCGAGCTCTGTGGGGAAGAGGAAGAGTGAGTTGAGCTGGTTAACTGGAGTGTTCTGATAGGTGAACTTCTTTTGTTCCTTTCCTTTGTTCTGGCCTGAATTCTATTATCTAATTGAATGGTTTGACTTATTAATTCTTCGAGAGTCTCGGGGTCATAGGTCATAGGTCGAAAAACGTGGTACGGATCGGAGTTTCAGACCTGGAGGCAGGGACTTGAGCTGTCGTCTGAGCCAGAGCAGCAGTGGAAGTCTGTTGAAAAGAGTTTTGTAAAAAGTTAGCGAGTTCTTCGATGTGGCAGTTAGTTTCTGCTTGATGATTATTTAGTTCCTGTAAAGTATCATAGTTCTGAATGAGAGAGTGTTTTTCCTCTAAAGTTCTTCAAAGTGTGTCTGCTGGGTTTGTCTGTTGGCCAGAGTGTTCTGTCATGTTGGATTCTAGTTTTCTGACCCACATGCAGAACACCACTCAGAGAACAGCAATCAGTAAAATAAAGTTTATTTAAACAAAGAGTTTGAGTTTGGCTGTCTGGACCTTGGGGGCTGCAACCAGTGTCACCGGAGTATTGAGGTGTATTGGCACCCTCTGGTGGATAAGGAGGGGAAAAGCATCAAATCAGCCATTCCCACAACAGCACCCCCCTCCCTCAACGACCGCCTAACAGAGGTGTTCCTCGCTCACCTTTTTACTCGCGTTTGCGACTCTGCTTTGTTGAACATACAGTAATAATGGACCCGACACAAAGGAGCCAACATTGCTATCTCTGAGATCTGTGCCTTACTGATATATGGTGTCTCATATTTAACAAAACAATATATATTATTATTACTATTATGTACATTTCTACAATTGGCTAAAAACTGCAGTGGCTTGTACCAAAATTACTAAGTTGACCAAACTAGACTTTGTTTGAATAATTAACAGTTTTTTTCCCCCATTAATCTTTGCATTTTCTGGTGTGCAAAAGGCAATCCCCGAAATATTTGTCAGAAGTTCTAAATATTTAACCCTAGTATTCATTTCGGAATGACTGGTCTTGACTCCATCCCTGCTGTTTTATATCCTGAATAGAATCATTACGATTATATAGGATATGTGGAGGATATTATCAAAATACAGATTCACATAATGTAATTGTTTTGTTTTTTAGATGTGTTTAGCATCAGAAGCAGGAAAAATAGACTCAATTGTGTCTCAGCCCGATGACAACTGCTCCACAGCAACACTCAAGCAAATATCCATGAAGCCAGGAGTTAAGGAGGAGAGAGACAACACTGACTGCTGTAGTCCTCCTCATAGATCGCCCTCCCCTCCGTCTCCTTCCTGTGGAACATCCACCCCCACTGCTCAGCATACAAGCCAAAGTGGATGTGTCAAAAAGAAGAACAAGAAATATGAGGAGGTGAAGTCTAATGACATCCCATGTTCAGAAAAGAGAGTGGGCACGAATTGTCAGCACTTTGAATCAAATGTGGACAACACCATTGAGGCAGTGGCCAGAGGAGCCTGGATTGACAAAGTGGATAAATCCAAGAAGAAGACCCCTCCCAGTCTTATCAGTAGAAGCTCTGGTCTGCCACAAAAGAAAACTAAGACCAAAGTTAAGACACTGGTTAAAGCGAAAGAAGAAGAGTTGGAAGACAGCAGCAAGCTGCAGGGGTCCTTTGAAGGGGAGAGAAAGAAAGTAGTGCCTGGCATTGAGGCCAGGACTGAAGCAGAAAGTGTAAATAGTAAAACCACAGGCCTTCAAGGCTGCATGCCAGAGTCTCCTCAGCCCAACTGCGGCCAATCGCCGGTGAAGCCCAAAGAAGAGGACAAGGAGAAAGAACAGAAGGCTAGTGACACAACCTGTGAGCTGAACACACACAACCATGGCTCCAGAAAATCCGAGCGAAGCTGTAAGGGTGCCTTGTACAAAACTCTTGTGTCTGAGGGAATGCTAACTTCATTGAGAGCCAATATAGACAGAGGTATTTAATTTGTATTCTCAACCAAATTGATTAAACATTCCACTCTAGTCTTGTAAAAATATGTAGTTAAGAAATCCTGATAAATGTTACTAATATGGCTGACTCATTTCTGCAGGTAAAAGAGGTGCTTTCCGTGCTTTTGATCATGATTCTAACTGGAGTCAGGACAGCTGGACAGTTTCACACATGGGACCAAGTAATACCAAGAAGCTAAAAAAGTCCAAGTCCAAAGAAGAGTCTTCACAGAGGTTTGTCATATCCCACCACAAATACATTAAAGTCATGTAAAATCTGTGGAAAGAGCCAAAGATTAGACTGATGGCAAGCAGGGCTTTCAGTCTTAAGGATTTAGGGTTTAAGGTAGAAAGGTTAGCGTCCTTGTCAAACGGCGTTTGACTGAAGGCTGAAGGGTTGGAGTCCCAGTTCACATTGTTTCAACTAAAGTCCGAAAAACCTAGAGGTTGGAGTCCTTGTCAAACGGTGTTTTTGATAAATTCCCAGAGGGTTAGAGTCCCAGTTAAAAGGCATTTAACTGAAATCATGAAAGGGGTGCAGGTTTTAATGTTTTTATCTTTTTTAATAATTTTTCTTTTTCTTTTTTAAAAATCTCTTTCTCTTCTCTTCATTCATCAATGTCACATGCTGTTTTTATTTTACTTATGTAAAGCACTTTGAAATGCCTTGCTGCTGAAATGTGCTATACAAATAAAATTTAATTGATTGATTTATCACCAATGAGGACTTGTAAGAATATCAGTGGAAAAACATGACACATCTCCGGTGTTATGCAATAGAAAAAATATATATTTTCCAAATTTGGTTTCCTTTTACATTGCATCCTTTTAAAATATAATGAAATGAGATCAGAATCAAGCTTCTTGGTTGAATTATTTAATTTCTTTGTAAGCCATTTAACCTCCAAAATGGGTACCAAAGGGGTGATGGAGTGGCGCAGGGGTTAAGCACAACCCACATAGAGAGAGGCCATAGTACTCGACGCAATTCTCAGCCTGGTGACCATTGCTGCATGTCTTTCCCCTTCTTTCGTTACCCCCTTTCCTTTTAATTCACTATCAAATAAAGGCCACTAGAGCATTTAAAACCTTAAAAAATGGGTACCAAACAATTATTGCCTGCACTGTTTGTGATCTTAACTTTTTTCTTGATTTTTCAGCCTGGGAAAACTAGAAGAGGAGTTTGAAAAGAAGTTCAACAGCCTGCCACAGTACAGTCCACTCACCTTTGATAAGAAGGGTACAGCTGTTGCCAAGAAAAAAAAAACTGACTGTTCCTCTAGCGTAGATGAACCATCTAAAGCTCCACAAGGTTAGAATGCTATTTATACAAAAGGTCACTCCACTGAACAAAGCAATGCCAGGGTTTCATGTATAGCAGAGATTACCGATCAGGGTAATCAACACCAAAAAACAAATATTTCCCACACAAAAAAGTAGCAAAAACACTAAAACAGAACATCCAGTCTGTTACATTATGCTGTCAGGCTTAATGTCTATATTGTGATTATTAAGTTTTCGCCTAACCACCGAGGTGGTTGATTAGCACCTTGGTGTGGGTTGTTTAGTGCTAACGGAACCAAAACACACCAAACTGTGCAGCACATGCTAAGGTTATCAAAGTCAATAGCAGGCCAAAAGCAGTTAGGCTAGTATAACTGACCCACTGCTCTCTTGTTCAATGTTTTCTTTAAATTAAATCGTTTTCCTCACCTGTTGAATCTGAAGCCCTTATTATCTATGGTTGTCATAGGGTTGAATTAACTGTTAAACATTGCATCCTTTTGCTGATTCTTTGCGTGATTGTAGTATTTTCCTGACCACCCATAATGTTGGACAGTGTGACTTACGATAAATCACGTGATGAATGTCCAGTAATATATCCATTGATGCTGCTGGCGCTCTGTCCTCTCGCAGTTCCCGCTACTTAGCAGTGGGTGTCAGGTTACATTGTGTTGAATTGAATGTTGTCGGAAAAAAGAGTTTCATGCGGTTAATGTCCGATTTGCCATAACTATTTATTGAATTTATTGTCGCCAGCTGGGGTGGCAACAGGGGTGGCGAGGCTCTCAGTTGGGGTGGCAACTGCCACCCCATGCCACCCCAGTAGATCCACCCCTGTCTTCAAGTAACATAATTACCCAGTAATATTTAAACATTTCCTGTCAATTGACATTTTTAACATAAAAACACGGTGGGCTGCAGGTGAGATGCCGAAGCGCTCCGACCACGGGGCCTAGCAAGTTTTCTTGGGGAAATTCTGAATACAGAGTTCATTTACATGCAGCTCCAGTCAAATTAACTTCTAATCCAATTAAAACTTTATCCACTCAGTCATGTCATGTTTTGTTTCCACCTACGGTTCATGACAGATTTTGCTAGCATGCTGACTTTTTCATAGAGATAATGGAATATATTTTTTATGCTGAAAAAACTGTAGTTGAATGGTAAATGGACTGAACTTATATAGTGCTTTATCCGATCATTTTTTGACCTCTCAAAGCGCTTTACACTAGAGCCACATTCACCCATTCGCACTCACACATTTATACACCGATACACAGCTCTGTAGGTAATTTGGGGTTGAGTGCCTTGCCCAGGGGCACATCAACATGTGGAATCGAACCCACAGCCTTCCAATTGCAAGACGACTACTCTACCCACAGAGCCATAGTCGCCCCATCCTTTTTTATTTTACATGAAGTAAATACAGTTTTGGACTTAGTCAAGTTTTTGTTTCGTTAGCTCAGCTTTGAAATGTTGTGAATAATGAGGTCATTTGTTGTGTAGGGCTGGTTTGTCCTTTTTTCTGTGCTTTTGTTGGAATGTTATGCAAACTCTTTATCTGCTGTACCCTTCCTGTCACAAACTGTGAAAAGTCTATGTTATGTTGGTCTGATTGATGTGTTTTGTGCAATGCTGCAGTGGAACAGAGTAACTGCTTACAGTTGGATTCAGTTTCAAAAGCCCAGCCCTCTACTTCCATGTTCCCTGACATCCATGGTGCCTCCAGCATGGAGTTGCTGGTTGGCAGCCAGAAGAGGAAGGCTAGGAAGTCCAGGATTACACACTTGGTGCGCACAGCTGATGGCAGTGTTTCTGCAGCTGAAGGTGAGTTCTCAGGTGCTTCATTTATGAATTGTTGTGCTTATGGTCTGGGATTTTAACTTTTAACTTGACCAGCGAGAGGAAAGAAAAGGGACTTGTGTTGTTGGACTGAGTCATTTAAATAATAATAAAAAAAAGTCAGCATAAATACTCCTGGACTAATATACATGTTTGGGGTTTCATATACTACACTATAAAGTAACATTTTGTTGTTTTAAGATACCCATTTTATACGGCATATTCTGCTTAAATCATCAAATAAGTGAAATGTGTGTTTTGCACATTTTTTAGATACATTCAAATGATTGTTGTTTTTTTTAACAGAAAACAAACCTAGGGATCTAAACCAGGAACAGGACAAGAAGCCATTAAACCAACAGAATTTATGCAATGAAAAAAGGTGCTACATCAGTTCCACAGCAGAGGAGACTGGGCGGAACACCTTACCACCAGAGCTACCTGCTTTCTTCAGCTTGGCAGCCCTTGCTGAGGTAGCAGCCATGGAAAATGTTCACAGGTAAGAGCTTGGGCTTTTCTCATATATTGTCCAGTAGATGGATAACAACATGAGGTGTCTTGGTGGGCTTGTGATGCTTGTCCTGTCTCATGTCCATATTTCAGAGGCCAGAGAAGCTTAGCTCAAAGCCAGAAGAAAGAACTTGCACAAACTCCGGTTCTCATATCCTGCGCTGATCAGTGAAGTGATCCTGCTGCTTCTGGAAGAAGATGACATGAACAATAGTAGTGAAGCTTTGCTTTCCTGAGAGGTCATTTGTTTGGAAGGCTTGGACAAACTCCAGACTCTGATTTTGCTTGAATCTAATATATGGGGAAAGAAACCCTCTCCTCTTCTCCCGCCTGCCCCTCTGTTGGCGCCTCAGTGTTTCATCCTGAGCCTTTGTTAGGCTTCAGGGAGAATACTTTTCCCAAAGGATAGCTTTGTGTCTTCAATGGATGATGTACTTGACACTCAGAGAATTCCCTACAGTAAGTGGTGGTTAGTACAGTCCAGTTGTTGAGAAACGAGTAGAGTAGGTAAAGTGGACTTTCAGGTAGACTGTTTTCTCAAGCGCACTAGCTGCTTTGAGAAAAATGGTCATAAGAACATTGGAGCTGTTGATCTGTTGCCGAGCAACAGGCCAACAGCTCCTGTGTTATGCAAACTAAAATCATCCCTTTCTCAATAGTTTTTAGATATAAAGGGGGCCATTTATATACTTCCATCACAGTTCCACATACATCACAACTTGAAGAGAGATGGGCTCTTAGCTTTTGGAAGGAGCTTTATGAATTGCTTCTTGCTTTTCAGTATCTCTGCTGCAGTGTCAGAAGATCCTCAGCTTGGGCAGAAAGGAGGATTTGAGGATTTGGTTCATCAGTCAGGAATCCTCAGTGATCCTGCAATTAATGCAAGCTCTCGCTGCTGTGTACCGCAGTGACACGGATCACTCCCAACAGCCACATGCACAAAAGATTAATCTACACTGATGTGTTCCATATGTATGGAAATGAAAACATCAACAATGGCACGTTTTGTGGCTGCAGTCACTATGTACTGTTTAGCACCACCACTGAAAAGAAACACCATCTATATTTACACCTGATTAGTCTGTGCAAAAAAACAAGCTTTCCTCAGTGCATGGCTTTCTTTTTATAGGTGGTTCCTATAGATTTGTTGTATACTGTTATAAGGAAGCCATTTTGAAGGTTAAGTGTGACTGAAAATACCTCATTTTTGAAATGGGGCTGTGAAAGTGCTTTTGACTTGCAGTCATGTTTATCGTTTTTTACCTGATGAATAGTTCCCGCACCTCTCTGAACACATTTGTATGTGGAAAAGCTTCTTTGACTCCAGCTTCATCCCAAAATAACTTTTAACCAGGGTAAATGATCATGACAGACTTCCTCTAAAGCTGTGGTATGTTACTCTTGTAAAAAATATGCTTTTTTTTACATATTTGTTAAAACTGCCATTATGTTGTTACAGTATAATATGAAACAAGTATTCTTTGAAAAAAAAAAGACTTCCTCTGCCTTCTCCCAGTGCAAACTACAGAAATACACAGTCAGAAACAACCAATCAGAGCCAGGAGGAGGGTCTTAGTGCTGTCAAACACTCTAATATATGCGCTGCGCTCACCCCCTCTTGTCTTGCTTTCCACAATGCTACAGCTTGTCCCTATCAAACCACCTATGATGGCAGATGGAACAGTTAAGTTAGTTGTTTCTTTGCCATTAGCACCATGAGCAGCATATACATGAGTTGACTGACATCGCTAAGACCTTCCTCCTTGCTCTGATTGGTTGTTTCTGGTTGGGAGTGTTGCATTTCTTCAGACAGCAACAGTAGCTCAGGGAGAAGGCGGAGAAGATCAATCTTTTTACTGGCTCATAGTATACAGTCAGGACATACTGTCAGTTTTAGCAAATATTTAAAAAACTGTTTTTATATATAAAAACACAGCCCAGTTTTAACAACTACTTGCTCAGTTCATTTTGGTGGTATACTAATTTAGTGTCCTAGTATGTATTATCAATGAGCATTTTATATTTATGAGAAGATGTTTTAGTTTAAGCAAAGTTTATGTCAACTAATGTTGGACTGAATGTTAAGAGAAATGCAATCCCCTACATCTGAACTAGAGTTCATAATAGCAGAGGACTTTGCTATTGCTTATGTTTCTGTTCAGTGTCCCTGAAAGTCAGGTGTCTGTTTTTAAAGCCGGCTCCTCAGAACTAAAATCTAGCCTTAACCCTCCCACCTGCACTCTGTTTGCCACCACAAAGCCCTGAAGCAAATTTGTCATCTCAGTTTTAGCATATTTAAACAGTGGGATGCAGTTTTCTCACTACTGAAGAAAAAGATTTTAATTTCTTGTCTGCATAATTTCACTGCTTGTGTATTCAGTTTCAAACTGCACTAATTTGAAATCAAAATGATGAAATTTAAATTGCACATGGAAGAGTAAAGCAATGCCCCCTCTAGCCACAGGGTTCTTCTACCACAGTTGTGTCTTTGATGTGCTGAATCAAGCTGGCTGTAGTTTCCACATGAAAAAATAGCACAGTCTGCACTGTGAAGCAAGTTTTAATGGCCTCTTAAGGCAACTTCAGGTTCAGTTCATGATTTTGTCTTCTTACCTGTGTCATATGTAAGCTTGAAATCTTCCTCACTCCAAACAGCAGAAATCCACCAATCAGTGCACATACAGTGAGAATTAATGAAATAGACAGTATAGAACCGTCATCCGGCTTTGACAGAAACAATTTTAAGTTTGCTCTTTTCTATTAGTAGTTTTTTCAAGGCCTGAATCAGGAACTGCATTTGGCACTTTGGACATTCCAAAATGGCTTCATAACTTTGGTTAAAGTTATATATTGATTTTGCAGTTGAAGTTTACGTTAACTGGTCTCTTCAAATTGCTCTTAGTGTGGGTGTGGATGGTTGTTTATCCTGTGTGCGTCTGTATTGCCCAGTGAGGGACTTGAGACATGTCCAGGCATAACCAGCCCCTTGCTCAGTAGCTATATTTCCAATACAAATGTGCGCAAATCTTTTTCTATATTCTGCTAACATAAACCCTCTCCGCACACACAATTTTGCAATTGCGGTGATACCATTAAATAAGAAATTGCATTAAATATTATGTGAATAAACTTTTAATAACTTACAAAAAGTTATTAAAAGTTATGGCAATGAAGAATGTAAAAAATTACATGAAATCTAATCATAATTTAACCAGTTGGCTTATCTCCAGCAGCTAACGACTGCTGCAGATAACCACCAGCTCTCTCCCTGCAGTACAAGTGAATGGAGATGATGGATAAATGCAACATAATTAGTAAAATCAATTTTTTCTTTGATTAATTATCATCATGATGTATCACTCATCTTTTGGCACAAGTTTTTTTTAATTTCCATTTTACAGCCTAAAAATGGAAATAAAATTGTGGTTCTTGAAGAATCACAACAAATGTCAAAATATATATTTATTGAAAAAAGTAGGTGGTCTTTTTTCAAAGTATCATGCAAAATTTTAAACTCATCTTATTTATCTGGACTGATGGCCAAAATGGCTTCTTTGGATTATAAATGTTGCTTTCGCCTGACATAGAATAGAGAAGCTCTTTCGCAGTCCTACTATGATAAGTAAATATGTAACACTTTAATAAAGTATTAAGGCAAGACATTAAAATAAGTTAAAGATAAACATTTAATTCTTTCTGAATAGTATCTAACGAAGAAAATTAACTTGTGCCTTATACTCATATAGCTTTAGCTGTACAATAGTTCATTCATTTCATGCATCCATTTTTTGCATTGTTTCTTTTATTCTAAATTGCTTTTCAGCTCTATTTCATTTTGTTTTATTTTATTATTTATCATGTCAGTTCAACTCTGCTTGTGTTAGAAGTACAGCAAGTGCTGAGGTGATCGAGTCAGTCTTATAATACCAGTAAACATCATCCTTACTGTTTGGTTTAGTTTTACCCAATCTACTGAAGAAACTTGCTTCATAGTGTTGGCTTGTTTTTAAGTGTCAGATCCAGTGTTTGTTTAGTCTGATTTGTTTCATAATACAAGAAAGTTAGCTAGAGCTAGTGGAGGCAAGACATTTAGCTGATTCCTGTTTTTGTTGTTCAGAGTATATATGCATATATATATTTTTGTATATATCAACAATGCTTGATAAGAGTCATTTAATTCCAAAGTCCCTGTTTTTATTTCAGCAATGCAGGTTGTTGTCTTCCCAGATTTGCTGGAATCTTCACAAGCTCATTGATACAAACAGAAAAAAAAACCTGCCTGCAGTTTTTACCATGACCAAGAGCCACAGCTCCTTCCCCTGGAGTTCTTTGTTCCTCTGTGTGTAGACCAATACTTCCATGACCACATTCTAGATAAAATTCTACTGCAATTTAGATAGATTATGTTGTTTTTTGTATTTTATTTAATATTGTTCCTTTTTTATTAAAAAATGATGCTTTTCATTGTTCACAAGAGTGTGAACAATTGACACTTGTACTTATCTGGTGGATAAACAATACGCTAGTCCTGTTAGCCCTGCAGCTGGTGTATGTCCTCAAGATGCTTTTTGCTATGGAATGTCACACAAAATGGGTTTTAAAAACCTGGAATTGCTCATTTGGGTTTAAAGTACAACAGCGTAGCACAATAGACTACAAAGAACCAAACTACAGTCTGTCATAATTTTAATAAGAATTGGTAAATGGAAATGTATATTTTCAGGTGTAAGATCATTGAAACAGATTTGAAAAACATGTGCGCTTTTGTTTTGTTGAAAATAAGGAGTCCCTGCGCCTGTGTGTCCACATCAACCCTCAACACTCTACCGTCTTAAAGGAATATACCTCCTTACAGCAAGTGAGTTTATTGACATTTGCCAAAGAAAATGAATGGTATGGTTCGAAGGGAAATCCTGTTGGAGGAAATACAAATCATGCTAGCGTAACAGTTGCACTGGATTTTTTAGATGTTTAAATCTTCAGGTAACATTATCAGTACAATTCATTGTAATTATCTAATAACATTATGTTTGTTTTTGAATTCAGAGTTTGACTGAACCTCAACACAAGGAATATAAAGTATTTGCACCTTATGACCCAAACCACAATTATCATGGTGGTTAAACAAAAAATAAAAAAATATTTAATCCACTCAATATAGTTTGGAAATTGCTCCATGTACCTAAACATCCAGTAAAAACTGCACATCTACAGATTAGCCCTTCATTCTCTTGACTTTTCTATTTAAAAATGCTCCTTTAAGGTTCAAAATTCTTATATTAGTTACAAAGAATAACTATAATACCCCTTTGTGCTAGTACTGTCTTCTTGAATGTAATCATTTTCTACCTATATTTTTCTAATTCAGCCTTGATTGTACCGTAGGTATGCTATGACGGTATACTGTTGCTTCTGTGCATATTTTGTTCTAACAATTAATGTAAAGACAGCTGCTGCACTGTTAATTCAGTGGAAGTGCGATGAGTATGCCCAAACGACTTCTTGGAGCATGTGAGCATCCATGAAACTGACAACTATTGACATTGAGTTTTGGGGTAATCTTTCTCTGGTTCGAAAGTAGGGACAATCCTGCAAGCAGAATATTTTTGTGTGAGTTTTAGCTTATTTATAGCTCTTCAAAGTTTAGTCAAACTTCAAACAGAAAAAAAGCATTATATATATTAGCTTATACATAATCATGTGTGAGATCATTCATCCTTAACTAGAATGTAGATTACGCCTTCCTTATTTTTAACCTAAGTTTGCAATGATGGTTTTCAATGCCTATCTAACTGATAAGTTTTAGATCAATTGACATTAACTATGTGCTTGCCATACATTATGTAAACAATGTTCTTCATGATGTGCTATTTTGATTGTTAAAGCCCCAATTTCTTTAGTGCTGCCTTGCCTTACTGTATTCCCATTGTATTGTGGGATCCCCCTTCTCCTTATCAAGCCCACATTGCTGTCAGAACACTGTTTGATGACACAACTATTCCTTGTACAACACCTATTAAAATAACTTCTGTTAAACTTGTCTGTGTGTGTGTTAGAGAGAGAAATTTTATCTATGCATGTCAGTTTTATTTGATTTTGTTTTGATAACTCCTGGTTAAGGCTGAAGTATGTAACTTACAGAAAAAGGTCTTTTACAGATTTCTTAAAACTATCACTGTGTCATAACAGAATAATATGAGACTGATAATCTGAAAATTCTCAGATTTTTCAGATTATCAGAAAGAGCAGATAACCTGCTGTTATCAACAGAGTTATGGAGCTCCATCAGAGGGTCAATCTCCCTCGTGTCACACATACAACAGGTGTGTATGTGTAACATACATACCTCACATACATACCAGTAAAGCTCTAGACTAAAAAGTCTAGAGTTCTAGTAAATTTTCCGAGCTGTGCCTAAGAAGTCTACAGCTCAGAAAAGAATGGATAAGTTAAAAGGCTCAGGCAGACAATCCAAGCCTGTTTGGCTTCCTTGTTGTTCAACAAGGTGGGAGGTCTGGGGGTTGGGATGAGGATGGCTTGCATTAAGCACTATTGACATTCAGATCCTCTGATCCGATTTATGTTTTTGCATCCACCTGAATAATGTGTAGTTGCGCCACTGGTAATATTCAGATTAGATTCTGAGGCCTTTGTACTCAGATCTATTGCTATCTGACATGTTGCTAACTCAAGTCAACCTGTCAAGTCTCCCATTTTGGCCAGGAAACTACCTTATTTTACGTGTCTCGGCGTGCTCCCATATTAGCATTTTTCAGTAAATTTCCTGTATTAGAATAATTGCGTAACAACCCTGCCCCCTGAAGCTTTTCTCCAGAGTAGGAATTCCTAAAGAAAGTCTTACAAATTGTGGGACAAACTTTTTGTCCAAATTATTGCAACAGGTTTGCATGTTGGTATAGGAATTAAGGGACTTTTCACTCCCATTTAGGTGGGCCTAGGAGCTATTTCTCTATTTTTAGTCAAATCTTAGAATTTAGTTGATTTTTATTTGCTTATTTTCTAGTTGATTTGTAATTAGAATTTTTGTTTAATACTAGTTATTTAAAATAGATTCTTTTGGTTACTAATTCACTTAATTAGATCATTTCAGTTTGGACATGGGTGTTTCACAGTATAAATGCTGAAGTTTTAGGTAGCTCATGCACATGGGTGGTCATATTGGTCATATAGTTTTTTACCATTTAGTCACTTCAGTTAGTCATCAATCATCAGTTGCCAGTCATCAGTCTACTAGTCAGTCAATCAGTCAGAGAACAGGTGCAGGAATCAGAGCAGGAGAAGCAGCAGAATCCTGTGATGCCTGTAACTTGATTGCCTGAATATGGAAAAAGAACTGAATTTTTGACTTTTTTTTTAATCTTTTTGGACTGCGTAAGCCAGAAACCCATGGTGTATCAGGTGACTATTTGAGATGGATTCACCTTTTGTTTTGATCACCTTTAAGACTTTAGTGTTTTTATTTTTGAATTTCAGTTTTGGACAAATAGTCACTACACAAATAATATAACCACTCTCAAAAATATGTTGCACAAGTTTTGTTTCTGACACGAGTTACCTGTTTATTGCTTGTCAGGAGGTTCCACAGGTTTCTCACACTTCAAACAATCTATGGACACCAACTAGCTCTGTGGTAGGACTGCAGATAAGACCCAAAGTCAGAGGATGAAAACACAGAAGCATTTTAGGCAATGTGAGAGATAGATTTCCTGCAATCTCCCTCTCTAAGAGAGACAGATAGCAGGAAATGGCATTATTTGCACAAGACAACATAA